>JAHBCN010015411.1:0-20795 GCA_019359885.1 Listronotus oregonensis
TTTTCGGAATGTAGCTGTAAAATGATTTTGTATAAATATGAGTAAAAAGGGATACAGGGTAATTGGTTTCTAATCTGAAAAAATAAATGTTTTAGGAAAAAAACTTAACAAAAAATGCCTGCTCTAAAATATGTTTTTATTGTATTATTTTATTTAATCTTTATTCCAATACTTTAGTACTAATCGAATACAACAGTACTTGAGTAATCTTAATATTTTTAATTTTTACTTTTTATGGCGATGATCCTGAAAGAGAAACGTCTGTTATGATTTTTACAAATATATAACCTCTTTGACTTTAAAGTCATTTTTTTTAACCAATCTTCTGATATAATAAGAGGTTTTTTTAAAGGAAAATCAGCAACACAAATAGAAATGTCTTTTAAACTTTAAAACAGAAAACAATTATTATTATTTATGCAATTGTTTGCTTCAAAATGCAGGAACAGATATGAATATATCGATTTTTAAATGTTAATATCCTGAGAACAGTTTTTAGTGATAGAGATTCCTTTATATAAAATTTTTAACCATAAGACTGTTCTGCATGAACATCCTCCCGCCCAAGGGTGGTGGACTTACAGGAGTGCTCGATTTTTGTTTGTACGCAGATATAGGTTATGTTTGTGACGGCACCGTTTTCCCCAGAATGAAGATTTTTGTATTATTTTTTGTTGAATATTAACCTTTTTAAAACTAATTTAAATGAACACCTACTATTAGATCTATATTGTGCCATTTAATAAAATTTAGACTTTATCCGGGTAAAACATCACCACTTATAAAAGACATTTAAAATGCATTTTTCCCATTTAGCTATAATTTTTGTAGTAAAAATAAAACTAAAATAAACTTATATAAATATAATTTATCAAAATACGTATTTTTATTTATAAAAAGAAATAACGAACGGTCAATAGCCCCTGTCTCTGTAACTTGGACCTACACTAAAAATACAGTAATAAAAACTTAATTTAACTATATGTAATAAAAAACAAACTAACACCAAAGTTCCAATGCTTAAAAAGCTCAAAACAATCAAAAACACAAAAAACTTCCAATGCGATGTTAATAACAAATCGGAAACAAAACAATAGGGAAAACGATTACGTCACAAATATCGAATTAACATTTAAATTTGGCGTATATGGGCTTAACTGGGATCAAGCAATCCTGTGTAAGTTTACTACCCTTGCTGCCAGCCTCATGTTTATTATCGTTGCTTGGGAAAGTGGATACCAAATTGGTGCGCGCAGCAAGAAGAACACTGCGGCGGTCCCGGCCGAGGCTGAGCCAAATTTTGTCCGTCTTTTCAGCGCGGCATAGGATGTTCGTTGTTATTGCTTCCGACCCATTTTATGAGGTGGTCAAGCCGCTGCGCGAGACATCCGATTCAGTTAAAATAAAATCTCAGAGCGTGCTGCGCGAGCAAATCAAGTTTGCCTCGGGAAATGGATAGCGCCTTATAATGAGGTATTACAATAATTTCTACTACTACTGCGTAACCCAGTTACTGACCTTTAAATTGTCGAATTATGTACAAAATAATGGGAACATTAACAACATATTTTGACTTTTCCTAGCGGAAAGGAAACCGATTGGCCACTGTTAATTGACATTTTGACTACAAACTGAAGGTAGTTTGATTGTTTAATAGACTACCTTTAACAGTAACTAGAAATCGGAGAAATACACAGATCTAGTTGTAGAATGCAATATTACAAGACGTTAGGTTGCAATAAGCTGCACACTCAGAAAAAATCTTTCAACCGTTAGTGGAACTATACTAACCCCAGCAAGAAACTTCAGTTAAATAGGTCCCTAGAAGGTTACTTACTGACCTGTAACAAGCAAGTATTTCTTGCTAAAGTTACTTACTTGGGATTAATAAGCTAGTAGGCAAGTAAGTAACTTATTTGTGTTTAGTCCTCTATACCTACCATACATGGGGTGGGGAAATTTAAAAATATATTACTATTATTATTGAAAAAATAACAATGGCAGACCATTTCCGCGCACCTAACATTGTAGCACACAACTTTAAAGGTACCAAAAAATATGAAATATTGAAATGTATACTTAATGTGAATTAGCCAAGGTGCTAAATAAAGATTTATATATAAAAACTATCCCTTTTTTGACGAACTGGATTTTTGTAGTTGTTGCTACGAAACACTAAAGTAATGCGTGTTCTTAGACAAGCACCTGATCATACATCCATACTGGTCTTACTGAAACTTACCAATTTTTGAAAAGTAGATTCCAAATTCTTTTCTAAAACTAATAGTTTATTGATGTCACTTCCGTCCACGTTACCATGTCCCTTCTGAATCCTTTCAATTTCATTTTCAAGCAAAGCACATTTCTTTTTATACAACTCCAGGTCGGATGTCTTATTTTGATTTTCGTTCTGTGCTTTATTAAGCTCTTCAATTAAAAATTTTTGTTGTTCATCGTGTTCCTTCTTGATTAGACCCGTTTCTCTTTTTATGTTTTCTTCGGATTCCTTCACTATTTCTGTCATGGCTTGAACTAACTTTTCATTTTCTTCTGAAATTTGCATAGTTTTCATTAAAATAGGATAGATAAAAGTTTTTAATTTCTTAATAAACTTACTTAAAAGAAAAATTAGGTTACACGTATACAGAGTCTTTCAAAAATTTTGCATAATATGCGAAATTAAATTTTCTTGTTATTAAATTTAAGTTGTCATTAATTTATGCCCAAATATATAAAAAACGTCATATATTATGCAGAGTTGCTACCAACCTGGAAACCCGGAAAACCTAGGTTTTTCAGGGAATTTAAGACTTTGGAAATGTCAGAAAATATCTTAAAATTTTACAAAATAACATGAAAAATCAATAAAAAACAACACAACAAAGTTAAACATTCTCTTTTAACAACCCCAAAAACCCAAAAAAAAGTTATTAAAAAAAACCTACATTTTTTTGTGTCAAGAAAAATTTTAATTTTGATCAGGAAAAACCTAGATTTGTTGGGGTTTGAAATGCCAGAGTTGGTGGCAACCCTGTTCTGACAAAAAGCTTTCGGAATTTGTTAAATGTTTACATCAATATTACAACAATTTTAATTTTAAATATTAATATATATTTTTTTTCTAGATTTATTATATTTTGAAAACGGTGGTAGAATTGCTTCCGGGACGTAACTCGGTATTTTTTATTTTTTGTATATTTTTGGATGATTTTTTAAACTTTTGTTTTAGGCGAGCTTCTGGTTTATACGGAATCAATAGTTCTAAGCAAACATTGTTTCTAAGCCCTGGGACCAGGGCTGAAGCGGTCCCATTTTGGAAAGTACAAAAATGAGGATATTTGATAAACAACTGAATACAAAAGCATGCTATATAGTTACATAAAATATAATTATGTTATACAGTATGTCTCAGTAAAAGTTGGAACCATATGGAAAACTTTTTTATTTTTAATTTTACGAAAAAAAGTTATTCATTATAAAAAGTTCTGCATGGTCTAAAACCTACAATGCAACTATCAGATATTAAATTTTTGCAGGCGTATACAAGGTTTGTCAAAAAGTAGGAATTTTGCCCAAGAGTAAAGTAACTTTGTTTTTGACAGTTTCGAAAATTTTTATTAAAAAAAGTAGATTAGAACTAAAAACCACGTTTAAATATGTAATTTCACCTTTTTGCGATATATATTTTTGAAACGTTCCACAATAACGATGCAAATTTTACATATACTCCAGGATGCTTTGACATAGAAGTGAATTGTTGAGATCAGAGTTTATTAATTTAAAGGGGGTTATGACATCCGCCATATTGAAAAACTCTTGTGTGACGTCAAGAAGGGTCCATTTCGGCCATGTTGGATTTTATGCCGGACAGTGGCGTAGAATTGAGGTGGAAACGAAAAACTGCTTTTATACCGACGAACAAAATTTATATTTCAAAAATATAAATGTAATTCAATTAAGTATTGAAATTAAAAATTAAAGCGACGATGGCGTACCTTTTCAATGATATCTACTACATTAAATATTTTAAAAAATCAGAAAAAAATTAAAATGTAGAAAATACTGATGATTGCTAATTTGTTATATTATGAGTACTTACTCTATTTCCTAAACACACGATATTGAATTATTAACACCTTTTTTCTTTTAATAATACCCACCTATATTACGACGTTTATAAAATTTTATGATGCAAGTAAAGAAGTTTGGGGACTTTTAATTAGTTTTTTTTATCATGGAACAGTATACGAAGGCTGAGGCCTAGTATGAACGCCCCGTGGGTGGCTCAAGTGTGGTATGTAGGAGTTTATTCACAAGAGACTTAAATTCTGCAGGTAGCAGGTTCCATAGTCTTGACACTTTAGGGATGAAGGAACTGAAGAAAGTTGGCCAGTATAATTCAGCCTCTAGCTGAACTGTTAAAAGATGCATAACATTTAGTGCACTACGTGTTGCTCTGCTGGAAGCTGCTAGAAAAGGAATTAAGGAATTATACTGGCCAACTCGTCTAAGCAGAAGCCGTGAAAATACCTATAGAAGACAGGAAGGAAGCTTTTCTGTAAGTGCAGGATCAGAAATGGGCTTTTACAAGCTATCTTGAAGATCTTTGTAAGATTACAAAATATCCAACTCCAAATGAGATACTGGAAGCCATGGAAAAATTAACTTTTTTTAGGAATTTATGATGATGTTTTGTATTACTTCATAAATATATAAACTTGTCTATTAATCCTTAATTTATTTTATTTTAAAAACCAATTATGTTACTTTTAAAAACTAGTTATTTATTTACTTACGGACCATACAGCATCTTGATATTGCAGAATAATAGCAAAATTTTCCACTTTGGCAATAAAATGAATTATTTTATGTAAAAAAATGTGAATACAGGTACGTTATTGCTAAAAAACTAAACTTTATTTGTTTAATTTCAACTACAACACTACATTACATTTACAATTGCAACAATTAAATAAAATACAACTGAAATTTTTAAATTTTGAAATAGATATGGAAGAAAAGAACACAGTACTTAGTGGTAATATTTAATAATATTTTGTGGTATACTACATTTCATATTTCAAAACGTACAAACCATTTAAGCATTAAAATCCTACTTAATACAAACACAAAAATTTCATTTATAGTTTGTTGGCAAGCCCTTGCAAGATGCGTAAAACAAAGAATTAGATCTCGTGTTCTTATTTGGTACTTGAAAGTTTAACTTACTTACAAGTTCTTCGTGCAGTCCACTTCATACTACACAATCTAAACAAAACTTCTTCAGTGCAAGGTAGGTTTACATCAGTTAATTTTAAACTTGTAAAAGGCAAATCTAAAAAATCTAAATTATATTTTAAAACATGTCTTTTTCAACATAATATACCAAGTAATTGGTAGATAAGTATCAAAAAAAATTAAATACAATTAAAGAATGTAATAATTGCGGTTAAACTTAATAAATGTATAAAATAATGGGAAAAAAATATTAAATACACATTCTGAAGGTACATTAATGCATATACCTAAAGTTGATCAGTTCTAGGTATAAGCAAGTCAATATTGACTATTTACTTTTTTGAGAACAAATAACTATAATTAAAATCACACAGAAATTTCAATTTACTTACTAATAACTGTGTAACTACATTCAGAGTTGTGAAGAGTCACTGGTGGACTTAAAAACCGTGTTTGTGTTATCCTAGGTGTAATAATGCAAACTGAATAGAACTGCTACAATAAAAATATTTGTTAGTAATAGCAGCATTAGGATATATCATATTTTTCACCTTACCTTCTTTTTATTAATCGCCTTTTTTTCCCTTTTTGATCAGGATCTCATAATCACAGCTTTAGCAATTTTTCTGGAAGACATATAAAAATCGTCTTTTTTAACATGCTCCGAGCAAATAACAGAATCCTTATGGGAAACACAACTTTTTTGGGTCTATTGCACACTAAGGACTAATTAAAACTACACGACTAAACAATACCAAAAACAATATAGTAAAAACAGTCAAAACCAATAAAATATCAACTCTGTACACAAATATTTTTAACTGTAAAAATAACCCCATATAAAAACTTCGACTTGTGGCACGACTCTGTCCACAGCTGAGAATGCTAGTAACTTTTAGAGTTACCCGACAGGGCCGCCAACATAAGCGACCCTTTTCACACCCTCACGTCTTGGACTTTTGCTATCCCCATTCTCGACGATGTCATAACCCCTTTAGATTAATAGACTCTGGTTGAGATCAAGAAATATTTGACAGTGACAGTCAAAACGCGTTAAAATTTATAAAGTGCATAAAAATGATGTTATTAACTTGTGTTGTGTTCATTTATAAGTTATAATGTAGAAAAATTTGTAAAAAATAACAAAAAATTACTTTTTATTTTTTATCGAAAATCGTAAAACTTTGCTTAATAACAATTTTGGAAATTGTCAAAAATAAAGGTTCTTTACTCTTGGGTAAAATTCATACTTTTTGACAAACAATGGGTTGCCTAAAAAATTATGATTAATGCTAGGAATAATTAAAAAAATATATATTTTTTTTATACTTTCTGAATAAGGTTATTTATTTATTTTTATTATTCAACATGACAGTACTAGTATACCACTAAAAAGTTTTTTAATTTTATACAAATTAAAAAAAAAAAACTTTAATTTTGAGTTTCAAAAATTTTCAAAGGCTTTTTTATGAAATTAAAGAAAAAAAATAGTGATATATCAGCACTGTCATGTAAAATAAAAAAATAGAATCAACAATATACAGGAAGAATATTTTTTTTTTCAATTTAAAAAAAAAAAATATTTATAGCCTTAACCCCATTACTTAGGCAACCCATTTGCGATACTTTTATATAGATATTTTATTTGATAAAAAATGATAGTTTTTATCAGGTTAGCAGATGGGTGAAAGTCGTCCCTAACTCGGATCTTGGAATATTACAATATTTAATCTTTATTGGCCTTATATGAAAATTTGTTAAAGTAATTAAGTTCAATGTCTATTACCTTTAATTTCTTTTTCCCGAAACAAAGCAGCATCTTTTTCGTTTAACGCAGCCTCTACTACACTTACTGCTTCGGTTACTTTTGCCCAGCATTCTGAAGTTTTCTTTTTTAGACCTAAAGGAAATTGTAAAACTTTAGAAGTATTTTCGTATTACTGATTCGTAAATAGTTAAAATTAAATAAAAATAAAAGTATATACAGGGTGTACCAAAAGTAATGGGACACAAAGCAACAGCAGATTCCTTAGGTCGAAATAATGCAAATAACGCCAACTTGCCTTATCACAAAGTTGATAATAATCAAGATACAGGGTGTCAAACTTTTAATTTTGTTTTCGTTTTTTCTTAATAATTTCTTCACTAAAAGATATAGCGGTACAAAATTGGGGATTTGGGGATTCTTTGAGGCGAGAAATTCAAATTCGTCCATACTTTTAATGTTGCTAGTAGAGCGCCAAAGCTACGGAATACCCCACTTGTTTTAAATGGCATAACGTTTCTTAAGCTTAGTATTATTTAAAAAAAGTTATTGTACTTTAATTCCCGCTGCGTCAAAAATGTATACCTTATTTAGGTTTCTAGGAGCAACTGTTTTCGAGATAAACGCACTTTAAAGGACCCCGCAATTGTCCTATGAAAAATGGGTTTGGGAAAATTGTTTTCAAATTTTGCAAAGTAGTTCAAAGAACCCTCATATCCCCAATTTTGTACCGCTATGTCATTTAGTTAAGAAATTTATACGAAAAAACGAAAACAAAATTAAAAGTTTGACATCCTGTATATATACATTGGACTCATTTACCCTTTTTTCGAGGGAGAAACTTTTTAAGCATATGTAGAAACCCCTTGGCCAGGGGGAATGCCACATTTGAAATCTTAAATGGATAGGAGGGTCGAGTTGTACCTTGTTTGAAAGCTTTTTCGATTATCTTTATGCACATACCTACATTAAACCGTTTTGATACAGTTCCTTTTGAATTTCGGAGTTTCAAAAAAGTTATAAATTCTAATATGAACCAGAAAGAAAATTGTAACAAATTTTATACGACGCATTTGGGGCGTGTCTGGTTGATGTCATGTCGGAATTACAAAAATTGAATACAAAACATATGAGGCTAGTTTGGAGAAACTGAAACACATTTTGTTATAAAACTGGACATATTACTGAAAAAAATATGCAAAGATTCACTATACCTTTGACAGTTGTGATGTACTTTTGAATCCCAAATCTTAGAGGCCAACACAAAGAGGTAAAAAGAAATATCAAGCGAATAGGACATTATTGCAAGTAGACCGATTCCAAATTGAAATAGCCTTATTTCCAGCTATAAGAATAAAGAGGTTCTAGTGTTTTTTTTTACAATTATATCGAAAACAACATTATCAAAAAACTTCTTTGATTACTGGACTATGCTTTAGTTTATTTTTAAATCTGCAGCTTCAAAATTAGTTGCTCATTTTTTTTGCCAAAAAAAATTGAAAGTTAAGAAAAATTAACGTAGGGAGGTTTAAAAAACTTAATGTTTAGAATTTATTAAATTATAGTCAAGCTATCGCAATTTATCAATGCAGGGCTAGGTTAATTTAATAACGGGTTACGACGTTTTCACCAATTATTTGCTACTCTGATAGTACCGGCTGCTTGAAGTCTCTTAACTCAGGGTCAAAATAACCCAACTCCGTATTGATAAACCGACCCTTAAAGTAACAATTTCATTAAATTACTTGATCAAAAAAAAGTTTTTTTAAATTGTTTTTAAACATGTCCCGCCACTGCAAATATTTTGTAAATTTTAAATAAATGTGTCTTTAGGTATGTTTTATAAAATAAGAATGGTTTTGACTGGTTCTTTTTATCTAATCGGTTAGGTCGTGTTAGGTGAGCTGCAAGCCTAATTAACTTTTTATACTCTTTTTTTTTAAATGCAATAAGTTTAAAGAAAGCTCCAAATTCGCCAACCGACGTCGTATCCCATTTTGACACAAAGAGTAAAAGTGCAAACCTCTCTCTGTGGTAAAAAATATTTGCTTTTTTTCTTAAATTGATGCTTTAGTTTTAGAAAAAAAAAATCTTTCCTGGAACCTTGAAATTGTAGAAAAAAATCCGGGATTTCCCTTAAGTATTGTAGTGACCTCAATAAAATTTTATTTTATATAAAACATCTCTTTACAGGTCAGCATGGCCTAAGAAATTTTGGAATATTACAAATAATAATCAAAGATACCTTGTATGATTTCTTCTTTATTTTCACAACTCCGTTCCAAGCGAATTTTGTCTTGAACAGTCTCCTGCAATCTTTTCTGTAATTTAAGAATTTCGTGTTCGAGATTTTTAACAATTTTAAAGGCACTGACTTGATTCTCTAACGATTGGTCAATTTCTGAATGTTTAACTTCTAAATGAAGTGCAGCGTGTTTGATAGTTTCATCAAGTTTTTTTTGAGTTGATGCTAAGGTTAATTCCAGGTGGTTGATTTTTTCCTCGTATGATAACTTTAGCTAAAATAGATAGGCAAAATTAAACATAGAATTATTGTTTTTGTCGCAATAATTTAATGGTAAACCACGATAGTTCTTGAAACTATACTGCAGTTTTAAATTCAGAGAAAGTCTACAGTTAAAAATATTTATTGGGTTAAATTTTTGTTGCATGCAAAAATGTTTAAAAATTTCTATGATTTAATATTTATTTTACTAAGACGGATCGGAATGCGGTTGCATTCACTTTCAAAAATTTTTTGTAAAAAATGTACCTACTTTGTGACTTATACAAACCGCAAATGCCATTGCTGCAGCCAAAAATGCATTTTTTTGAGACATCTTTTGAAAGATTTAATAACTTTGTAAATATGAGCCAGAACTGGCCCAAATCGGGTTCTTGGAGGTTTTCGAGGTCGCTGATCAAATTGACCCACAGCCGACCTGGAGCTCAGAAACGCCGATAAACGTCATCTCCGTGGGAATTTCCCAAAATTCACGCGGGGAAGGATAGAAACTTGACGGCCGACGGTTTTTTTGGGTCGCTGAATTCAAATTTGGCACGGGCGAACACCCCCCGGACACCTGGTGCTCCGGAACCTAGACGTGGAAGTCATCCCCGAGAATTTTCTTGGCAAGGTTGCCAAACACAACCCGAAAATCATTGTAGGAGCGTTTTTTTGGAGCGCTTAATCCAAATTTCACGTCGAAAACGATCCACCGAACACTTAGTGTCCCGGAACCTGGGCCTAAACGTCGTCTCCGAGGGTTTTCCAGATACGACCGCTAAAGACGAACCGAAAATCGTTAGGAGAGTTTTTTTAGAGCGCTAAATTCATATTTTACCCCAAAATCATCTCCGAGGGTTTTCCAGACACGATCGCAAAAAACTAACCGAGAATCATCTCATAATAGCGGTCGTGTCTGAAAAATCCTCGGAGACGACGTTTAGGCCCAGGTTCCGGTGCACTAGGTGTTCG
This sequence comes from Listronotus oregonensis, assembly GCA_019359885.1. Classification (NCBI taxonomy): domain Eukaryota; kingdom Metazoa; phylum Arthropoda; class Insecta; order Coleoptera; family Curculionidae; genus Listronotus; species Listronotus oregonensis. The sequence continues at coordinate 10,482 of JAHBCN010015411.1, forward strand.
GGGATCATTTTCAACGTGAAATTTGCCTCTAAAATGAGGAAGCGCCCGGGGATGAAGGTTTCAGAGCACCAACGCCCCTGCCACAAAATGAACCCTCGGGCGTTTCCCGCGGGTTGATTTTGGCAATCTTGTCGGGAAAACTCTCGGGGATAACGTCCAATGTGCCACGTCCAAAGCAGGTTTCAGGCACCAGGTGTTCAAAAAAACCCCCGTAACGATTTTCGGCCCGATGAGGACAATTGAATTCAGGCGACCCAAGTGTTCGCCGATGCCATATTTGAATTAAGCGACCCCCGGGCGTCGAGTTTTCCCCGCGTGGATTTTGGGAGTCCCCACGGAGATGACGTTCATCGGCGATCCTGAACTCCAGGTTGGCTGTGGGTCAATTTGAACAATATAATTATGATCAGCGACCTCGAAAATCCCCAAGAACCCGATTTGGGCTAATATTGACATATTTACAAAGATATTAAATCTTTTGAAAGCCGTCTAAAAAAATGCATTTTTTGAATGCATTTTTGTCTGCAGCAATACAATTTGCGGTTTGTATAAGTTACAAAGTAGGTACATTTTTTACAAAAAATTTTTGGAAGCGAATGCCTCGACTATAATACAATATTATTATATTTACCCTATGAACATCTTTTTTTGGTACAAATTCTTGTGTTCCTGCCTGATATACTTTTAGTTCATCTTCTAGGTAGTCAATTGTTCGAACACTCTCCTGCCATAGCTTCGATACACACTCTTTTTCTGTAAAAAGTGTATTAATTTGCAATTTAAGATTATCTATTATGTTTTTGTTTTCATTTTCATAGCCTTCGAATGGAACTTGCTTTACACTAAGAGCATTTTGCAGATCCTGAGATAATTGTTTGTTTTCTGATATCAAGGCAATTAACTGAGATTTTAAATTATCCTGTTCATTCTATAAAAAATAAAGATATTTTAGTTTATTCTATATTTTTAATTTTTAAATAAACAGAATGTCTTAAGGTTTGATGTTGCGTCACATGAAAAATTTTGACCGTAAATACCCTCTAACAGTAGCTCAAAGTAAACTTTTTACTTATAATAATTCTCTTAATATTTTTATCATACCTTCTTGGCTTAACAAATAAAATTCAACGAATGGGTTATAAATTTAACAAACACAAAATCTACTACTACATGAATTTAAAGAATATTTTTTATAAGGCCCCCTATGAATGTAATAAATTTTGTACAGGTAAAAACATTACCGCACGAGCTGTATGCACTATTTTATCTACAATGTTTAAATATATTCCAAAGGTAAATATTTCCTTTTTTCTTGTTCTTTGTTTGTATTGTTTTTTTATTATTTAATTTTTAGGTCAATTTTATTTTTTTTATCTTGTTTAGTAGTAGTAGATACAAAAAAAAAATAATGTATCTACCAATCTAATATTTTTATTGAAATTTTTAAAAATTATAAAAAAAATCTGAACCATAAAATTAAATTTTTCAGGAGTTTTATCGCACTAGCTTGGTAAAGTGGTAGTTACCGCAGTAAAAATAATACGTGTAACCGGTGTTGCCGCGGCTTGCTTTACAAATTCCGCTTTTTGTTACACAAAATTCCGCTATTTTCCGCTAAGCTTATCAAAATGTTTGTTTCGTAAAAAAATATAAAAAAAACTTAACTGCGACGAGGTAAATAATAGGTTACGGCTAAAAATATATAACAGTATACTTAATTAAATTATTTTATTAATAGTTAAACCTAAGGCAACATACGAACAAATTTATAGAAACAAAAAATATAACACAAGTAGCTCTGCAAGTCAAATGTAAAAAATATGACTTTTCCATACATACCTATACAACATCTACATTTTAGTTATTTTTAAGCAGCGCAGCTAAGTTTGGTTATCTAGTGTCTTAATTACGGACGCGTAAAAGCATCATCTAAAGACGCATGATAGAAACGACAACAAATTTAGAGATGTCGCATGCTGGTATATTTTACTAAGGCTCTGAATAGACCAATTCAGAGTTCTGAATAGACTAATGCTTTAAATAAATTTTACGATATTATTTCGAATCAGAAGAGATAGTGGAAAAATTTTAATTAATATGTCTGAGATTGACTTGTAAAGTTAGCAAATTTCTACAAATTAGGCTATTTCGGGCTACCGCTGCTACCATCAAAAAATTCCGCTACAAATAACGGAATTCCACTACAAACGGCAACACTGCGTGTAGCTCCACTTACCGCACGGTTGTAGATAGTTTCTATAAGATACACATAAATGTGAACACTATACGCTTTGATTTGCGCTTTCAAAACTTTTTAAAATTATTATCGCATAGTCAGTAGCCTATATTGATTACAAACAGTAACTGAAATAATATAGGTAAAAATTCAGTTTTTACCGAAAAGTATTTAAATTGGTTTAAATAGTGGGGGGCCTAAACCCCCTGGCCTCCCAAAGTATACGCCACTGACTGAGCTACACCATCGTTAAAATATTAGTACGACTGGGACTTTATTTACCATCTAAATTTATGGCGATTGGCCCTTTATTTTTTCCAATTAAAAAAAATATTTCATTAAATATAAATTTAAGTACAGTAGTTAAAGAATTCAGTAAAAATTATGCAAAAAAAAAACTAATATAAAAGATTATTTTTTTAGTTTATTTTATCTTTAGTACTTACTTTAAATGTATAAACTTCTTCGTTTAGGTCTTTAACGATTCTGTCATAGTTATCAATAATATCTTGAAAATGTCTAAAAATAATATAATTGAATTATCAAATTAGTGATTTCTAAGACTAATGAAGCTCTATGAAGATTTGTAAAACTATTTGGTTAGAGATATATTGTATTTGTTGCAGTATTAAATAACTTCAGTCCAGATCTACCCTTTGAATATAAACTCACCACTGGCACACAGAGCGGGAGAGAAAAAGATTAGACCTATTGGCGCTTTGTCTCTCTCGCACACTATCCGTATTGTCGGGAGGAAGGCTACCCCTAGGTAAGTGTATGCTCAAACGATCTACCTGTAAGATATCCAAAAAACTAAGAAATAAAATGGTTCCATTTTTAAAGTGTTTTGCCACTCTTTACCATTAAAAAAATAATAAGCAAGAAATATAGACGCTTTAACTCTATACGTGATAGATGCACTGACAATGGTCTATACTAACAATGTAAAATATATCTTGTGTATTATTTTCGATAGAATTTTACTTATTGGACATCTCGCCGATTTCGATGATTTTTTGTATACACTTTGCATTAGAGTTTTAGAGGCGCTGATCACGAATCTAAAATTATTATTTTTTGGCAACCCCTGGTTTTTAAGTAATGGGGCCTCCAAGTGGACCAACCTCAAAATGGACAATATGGTCTAAAATTTCTCATTCTTGAAACTGATTACCGTTACATGGGAACATACGCTGGTTTGGACATTATATACGTGTTAAACAAATACACTAAAATATACAATATTTTATTGCTTATTAACACTAAAATCTTGGATATCCATTGTCTTTATTTATTAATTAAAACACAACGTTATGGTTAGCGATGTATCTCCAATCTTTTTTAAGTGCGCACCTTTAATCAAATTTTATTGCTTATTTTTAGTAAAAAACACTTTAAATGAATCCAGTTTCCCTTACGTTGTTAGTACAGGAAAAAAAAGTATTTTTTTGTAAAATGAAGCACTAGCTTTGGCGAAATCAGGTCAATTTGAAATTTTATTTTTTTGGGCAAAATTTAAAAAAATATTGAATATCTCGGGCAATATTAAATGAATTTTCATAAAAATAGGTACCAGGGTTTTTTTGGGTCACTGATTACGATTTTATTGTCAGAAATTTTTGAAACACCCTTAAAACAGTAAAAACTATCCTTTTTTAGGGGTTTTTTAAAATATTTTGGAAGTAAAGCTCAGATTATCAAATAAATTCCATTTTTTTTAAATAATTAAGAAGATTTTTTTTATTATGCACTAAAATTAAGATATAAGGGCTTACAATAGGGGGTTAAAACTGCCCCCATAATAAGAAAGAATACAAAAAATATGACCTCAGATTATTCTTTTTGTTTTTTAATTATTTTTTTTTTTAATATTTTATCGTATTTTGACTATTATGATATTCATTCCCCCTCCCCCTCCCCTGGGGGTGAAAAGTACCCAGAAATAAAAAAAATGATAAAAACGTTATTAAATTTTTTTTGTTGCAACTTTTCGTTTTAAAACCGACAAACTAACAATATTTTCAGTAAAAGGAAATTATTAACCTCCCCCCCATACCTGGGAAAACTACCTCTAAAATAAACAAAAACGAAAAAAAAAATTGTAATTGCCAAATCTCTTTAAAGATGAAAGATTGATAAAAAAAATTAAAATAAAAACACCTCTGTATAAAGGCTACAAAGATTGGCTGTTTAAAATAAATACTTTTCACGCTACTGGCTAAAAACTGAAAATGTCTTACAAAAAACAAGATTTGACCCACATTTATCAGTCCAAATGTTTTTTAGATTCGTGATCAGCGCCCCCAAAAAACCCCGTATGCCAAAAAAATCATGAAAATCGGCGAGGTGTCCCATAAGTAAAATTTTACAAGCAACAAAATATGAATCCCAGTCAATATATCCCGATTATTAATATCCCATGCCAAAATATCCCATACAAAAAAATTACATGACAAAAACATCCTATAAAAAAATATCTCATAAAAAATACTATGGCAAATACTTACTAGTACAAAAGTGTCCTTGTCTTTCCCATTATGTGTAACCAAAACTAACCACAACTAACCATTATCTTCCATATTGCTAGTACAAACACGTGCTCTGCATTTTTTTGTATTGTAATTAACCCATAATGGGAAATATAAGGATATTTTTGTGTCAGTAAGTTTTTGCCATAGGATTTTTTTACGAGATATTTTTTTAAAGGATGTTTTTGTCATGGATTTTTTTTTGTATGGGATATTTTTGCATGAGATATTAATGATCGGGATATATCTTACTTGGATTTTCTGACCGGCCACCACTAAATATTTATGCTTACACACGTGGTGCCAGTATTGTCTTTTAAAGACGGGTGAAAGTAGAAGAGTAAAACTTTAATTGTATTAAAATGTGTATAATAAATAAACAAAAATTGGAGATAATTTTAATACGGACTTACAAAATAGAGTCCTTCTCAATTTCATCCATCACGTTAATACTGATATAAAAGTAAAATTTTCAGAAAAAACATATATTTCTTTGACTCTAACATTTCCAAGATGTCAAATTTTCTTCAGAAGTTGTATTCGTTGCCCGGCGACGATAACCTTTACCATTTTTGACTTTGACTTTACCTATTATTCTTAACTAAAAAAACTAAACTAAATCACAAATTTTAGGATAAATACATTTTTAACTTTTCCTTACTATACTAAAAATACTATACTTTCCCTAATAATTATATTTATGGACTTAAATAAAACGCGCATTTCATCTTTTGTTTGTATTGACTGTTGCTATCATGTAACGAGGGTTTCGTTGGGCGGGAAGTCTTTCTTGAAAGGTGATAATTAGAAAAATGAGGTCTGTGATCTGAAAGCTGGTAGACATACAAATTATTTAGTGGTAACTTTTTTGTTAAACACATTGATAAATTGCTACATGGTACTTTTTCTCCGAGTAGTTTTTCATAAAAAAGACCCTTAAATTAACTTGATAAACCTAACGGTTTTTAAGATATTTTATTTTTAAATTTGCTTTGGTAAGAAAAGAGTAACATAATATTATCCGGTTAAAATAGATATTTACTCTTGCATAAATTCCCAAGAAGCTGAAAATTTACATGAACGTTAGGAAAAACATTATAATGAAATTCTGAAAAGTCCCCATTGATCCCATGTTTGCAAAAATTGTTATACAAGATCAAAGCTCGCAAAAATGGGTTTTCGGATTTTTTAGCGAGACGGTTAGTTTTATAATAAAAACTGTAGACTATACAATTGTCTACAAAAATTGTTGCTACACTTTTTTTACTAAAGTTCACCATTTCTAAGAAAATGCGATTCTAAAATTTACTAAAGTTTTATTTCCTATATCATGCACACGTTTCTACGCCACCTATGAGGTAGTGTACTTGATGAGTTTTTTTAACGTGGTTTCCCTAGTAAGCCTACTCCACGGTTTATTTTAGTAAATTCTAGTTTCTTCTTTTTTTTTTCTTCTTCTTCCTGAGTTGATGTAAATTGTTCAAACGGCGATACATCAGTTGTTTTGTCGTTAATATAAGGATCTTCTTCTGTTGGAGATTCAACATTTAAATGCGACTGGCCTTGACAACTGGTGCTTGCTGGTAAACAAAATAAACCACGTTTTTTGCAGCCGCATTTCGAATTACACCCCTGCTTGCAGTTGCAAAAAATAGTATTAGAGAGCTTCTCTGGTGCAGGTGCAAGTAGTGTATGGATTGGTTTCAATAAATTATCAATTACCTTCCAAACCCATTCTTCTGAATTTAGTTGATTACCAGGCCCAACTTGAACTTGATAAATATACCCGATGAAAATGCCGAGGTAAGAGGAAGACAAGATAATTGCACACGTTTTTTATTTTGAGTAAATTTTGAGTTCGTTGATTGCATCTATTTTGAAGATAATCTCCAATGTTAGGTGCTTTATAGACCCATAGTCATATATTATATCGTTAAATTTGTCTTTAAAAGGGCCATCCAAAAACATATTAAAATATCGGGTATTTCATTATAAAAAAAAACAACTTTGTGTAGCTATCCTATACAGGGTATCCGGAAAATACGTGTACAACATTTGATGACAGAATCCGGGAGTCAAAAAAAATCTATTAAAGCGAACTTACCTACATCCAAAATTGCTTCAATTAGCCTGCAGAGGGCGTCAAAGATTTTTAAATTGTTTTTTTCTAAATTTTTCAAAAACGTGCAAGTTGATTTCAATAATTTTTGGTGATGAGTCTCGGCTATAAATTGACGTTTGCTGTTGGCACAGTTATCCACTCTATTTAATCTAAAGTTTTATAAACGTGACGTCATAATAATATGTACCTATATCTTCGGATTTTTTATGCCATTGACTTACTGATAAATTAAATACTATTTTCTGATAAAACAATGTATTTGGAAGATTTTTTATTTCTTGCAAAATTTTGCTAGGATAAGTGGTCATGCCAGAAAAAAATCATTTTTAATTACGTGCTCGGGCATAATATTTTATTAATAAATAAAAAAACTCGATTTAAACAAAACATTAATTAAGCAAATGTGCAAAATGACCACCATTTTGTTGGATACACTTATTTATACATCTTAAAAAATGAACTTGAGCTTTATTTAATGTTTTGAGATTATTAAGATGGTTTAAAATTCGTTGCCATAATTCTTCGCGCGTGTTCACAGCAGTCTTATTAATTTCGGTTTTAAGAACACCCCACAAAAAGAAATCACACATATTTAGGTCCAGAGAACTTGGTGGCCATCGTACTGGTGCATCATCGCCTCTTCCAATCCACCTATGAGGGTATTGGTCATGAAGGTATCGTCGAACAGCCACGGAAAAATGAGGTGGCGCTCCATCATGCATATACCGCAGTCCCTGTCGAATTATAAGGTGCAAATTTTCCAGAAGAATTGGCAAAGTGTTTTGCAAAAAAATAAGGTAAATATTTTCATTCAATTTGTCTGCTTATACTACAGGACCAATAAGGTATCGATCGATAATACCTGCCCAAACATTTATTTTAAATTGATGTTGCTGGTGGGTAACTTTAATGGCATAAGGATTTTCATCGGCATAAACATGTTCATTGTGTAGGTTGGTAACTCCTGATCTTGTAAAGGTCGTCTCATCGGTAAATAATATTTTCTTACTAAAATTTAGATCATGAATTCTTTCGTTCCGAATAAATTGACAAAATAGGAGCCGCTGGGGAGGATCAATGGACAAAAGTTCCTGAACTGTTTGGATGTGATACGGTTGCAACAATTGTACTTTTAAAATATCATTTACGGTGGTTTTAAAAACCTCGCACTTTCCAACCGGCGTGTACTGACACTTGGTTCTTCTTCAACTCTTAACAAAATTTCTTCTTCGTTTTCAACAGTTCGAGTTGTCCGATTACGACCCCTACCTTCAAATTTTTGTTCAAAACTACCCGTTTCCAGAAGACGACGTTCAATACTTGCAAATGTTTGGTGATTTCCTTGGCAAAACACATACACCAAAAACATGTCAACTTTTTCGGAGTTCGTATAGTTGTCCATATTTACCGTAATAGTAAAATATTTTAGAAGTTAAAAAAAGTGGCCTTAATGTTTAAACTCTGACATCAATTTGACAACAGAAATATTAAATGTCGTAGCAACACAAAAACATAATGAAAACACCAGCAAACAATGTTTGGTAATAACCTCTTATTACAATTAATAAAATATCTTGCCCGGGCACCTAATTGAAAATGATTTTTTCTGGCATAACCACTTACCCTAGCAAAATTTTGCAAGAGATGAAAAATCTTCGAAATATATTGTTTTACCAGAAAATGGTTTCTTATTTATCAGTCAATTACATAAAAAATCAGAGGATATAGTTACATATGACGTCACGTTTATAATACTTTAGGTTAAGTAGAGTGGATAACTATGCCAATAGCAAACGTTATTTTATAACCCGAGACTCATCACCAAAAATTATTGAAATTGACTGTACGTTTTTGTAAAATTTAGAAAAAACCAATATTTTTTAAAATCTTTGTTGCCCTCTGCAGGCTAACTGAAGCAATTTTGGATATAGGTAAGATCGCTTAAATAGGGTTATTTTGACGTCCGGAATCTGTCATTAAACGTTGTACACGTATTTTCCGGACACCCTATATATAAAAACGCAACAACCCTGTGGAAAAAGCCTGATTGATCCAAATAAAATACGATGTTTGATTGAAAGTTATGATAAACTATTGTGTTTTTATAACAACAATTCCGAATATTTTTTATTTTGTATAGTTTTTCCGTAGGATTATAATCAGAAAAATGGAAAAGAAGCAAATAAAGTATGGGCAGTTCCGATATATTGTTTTGCTAAAGAGATTACTGATGAATTCATAATGTTTTTTTTTTTTAAAGAATTTATCAGTTTAGTTCTGATAGAATTTCTATCTGAACGTTTTTCGATCCAGAAGGACCTATTAGGATTCTTATTAAAACCTAACATTTTCTATCTGGCTTTTACCACAGGGAAACTTATTACCATAAATTTAAAGATGTTTTTACAACAAGTTTGTTTGCCGTTAATGGAATCATAAGGATCTGGAAGACTATAGGCTGCTTTAAATAGTCTCCCAGTTTTACTTTCCTAGCTGTATCTGCAACGTGTTTGTGGCTTGGTAAATTAATAAAAATGTATGCTTCTCTGATTTATTTAACTAATAATACATGTCCAAAAGATACTGAACAAAGGGTGGTAATATTACAAGTATACACTCTTTTCCTTGGTAACGAATATTTATCTGTCATACATTGTTGGTTTGGTTTATAACTGGCACAACAAATTCACTTTACAACACGATTGGCAAATAAGAAAATATGAATTTAGATGGGGAAGAAGTCTCTCCACCGGTTTACATACTTGTTGTAAAACGTGAGAATTTGGAGGCGTTGAGGTTGTATTTACAAAACATGAAGGCTTTGGGATTGTATTTTGAGAATGTACCAGGCGAGGTATTGTTTTTGCCATTTTTCATTGAACTATTATTTTTTATATAAATGGGTTCTAAAGTCGTAACCAAAAATAATAATAAATCATATGAGATAATAAGGAAACAAGACAATAAAATGGTTCTATGCGATAAATATATTATACATTATTTTCAAAGTTTTTAGGCAATACAAAATAAGCGTTTCCTAACAATGAGTTTTTGACTGATAATTTGAATTTATATAAGTACTTACCTCTATATTTTTAATACTAGCAGATAATCTTTTTTAATTCATAAATTAACCATTTTTTTTATTAAAGTAAAACATGGATTTGGAAGATATAATAATATATAATCAAAAAATTATTTTTTGTATATTAAACTTTCTGTTTCCAAAATATAAATAGAAGTAGATGGTAATTTTTTTTTTTTTGATATAAATAATGGTTAAGTCTTTGGACTTAGCTTTACAAATATATCACTGTTTTTTTTTTGCAATAAAAATACTAAATATAATGGATACTCATAAGAATTTCCCCAAATATAAATGCCATATCTTATAGTCAGGTCAAAATAGACCAAATGATAAGAGTGAA
>JAHBCN010015412.1:0-21178 GCA_019359885.1 Listronotus oregonensis
AAAATCACATATTAGATATGTTTCTATATTTATTTATAAACCAATTTGTCTCACATTAAAAATATAAGGAATCGATTCCTTTTGGACTCGATTCCGAATCATTTTAAAATGATATAACCGACCCGGATCACGGATCCTATTTTTAAAAAGTAATCGGTTAGAGTCCTCGGACCTTTAAAAAAAGAATCGTTCCCCTGGTTTAATTCCAAAAAAAATTTTTCCCCAATTCAACCAAAATTTTTTTTAACAGGAAAGCCATAAACATCGCCCTGTTCAATTCTGATTGGATGGTCCTGTAAAGTCCGATTTAAAGAAGAAAAGGCCAGGAACGTCATACCCAAAGAGTTCGCGATTAAGCCTTTGTCTCTCTACGCTCCACCCATACGTAAGGAAGTTTAAAGGTGTATGGAAGCCCAATGGGCCATAGCATTCGATCAAAAAATACCCAGCCCAGTATGAAAATAACTGTCAGGTTCCCCGCCGATTTTGCCAATAACGAAATTCCACGAAATAATTTAATGTGTTGCCTACTTACACACTGATAAATAGTGTGGTTAGGAAAATTTACAAAAAGAGCCGTATTAGTTTCGATTGTTTTGCTTTGTGTGATTATATTTTGTGGTTGGGATTTTTGGATTAAAAAAACCTTCTTATTTTAGTGATTAGTGTTTATTAAATTGTGACTAAATTTTTTGTGTTTTTTTGTTCATAATATCGTAACAAAATGACTAGAGGTTGTAGGTTTTTTGTCTTGCAAATAAAAGGGTAACATACCCGGCTTTTTTTTTTAGGTTAGTATTTCTTATATTTAAATTAGGTGCTTCTTATTGACGTAACGTTATGTAATGGAATAAATAATAATATATCAATTATGAATAATAGAAAATGAAAAGTTCATAGGAAATAGCAGTGAAAAAGTAAGGCAATCTTAACTATCTTTTAGATGATTTCCACAATATTTGTGTATTTCTGTGGATTTTTAAAAAAGAAATAAGGTTTACATTTAGGTACTTAATTTTTTATTTAATAATTTAGTACATTCTTTTAAAGGATCAAAATTATGAATTACTGGGCAGACCAGGCAAATTTTAATATATACAGGTCCCTCTAATTGAATAAAAGAAAGTACAATTTTATGTTAAAGTTCCTTTTTACTTTTTCTGTATTTGTTTAAAAAGAAATTAGATTTTTGGTTTTTTAAACTTACATTATCAACTTTTTAAGCTGGACATACTGTAGACACATAATATTTAACGGTTACTGTTACAATGGATACCTAGGTACCAAAGGTTACCAAACATTTTTAACCAATGTTATTCTGTCTCATGAATGCTTTTTATTAGTGAAAAGTATATGCCTAAAAAGCAGTTATAAAAATTTTCACTTTTTAATGTACAACCACAATCTTAGGATTAGATTAAACTCATTTACACTATCTTGCCCTTCTTTTATCACAAAATTGGTGATAAGTACATGAAACTAATATACAATGTTTGAAATTTATTTTTAAAAATTGTGTTTTTATTTATTTACAAAGATTTTTGGTAAAAATAAAAAACTCCCAAAAATATCGACCATTTAAATAGAAGGCTGTAAAGTGGCGCCCTCTATTCTTTCCATATTATATCAGATGATATAAAATCCAATATTACACAATAATTTTAAATATTCTATGGTAGTATCGTTTAATAACCAACAATTTGGTGCAAAAAAAAAAAACAGTGAATGCTTGAATTTGACATTTGATGATCAACTTTATAGATAGTAACAAAGAATTATGGAAATCCGGCTCTGACCTACTATTCATTGCGCAAACTCCGCGGGGCCAATCCCCCGATTCCCGCTGCTCTGCACGCCTGGACAATTTTGTTCTACAGTATTGGGCTTCCATACACCTTTAAACTTCCTTGCCCATACGTTGTGCAATTTGGTACAGAGCGACGAGAACGGGAATAATTTTAAAGTGGGAGAGAACAACGCATGCTGATGACGCTGGTGGCCTTTTCAACTTTAAATCGGACTATACATATAATCATGGTTAATTTTCTTATTCGTAATTTCCTTTTCCAATTTCATTTTAAAATAATTTAAGGAGCTTTTGTACCCTGTATGCAGACATTGCTAAAGAATTTTTTTTCAGATTCAAAAATCTAAATAACAGACCTTAAATTTAGTTTAACTAAACATTTTTAATCCACAAATCATTGTTTCATTCGGAACAATAAGTTTTCTAAAGTCCTTGGAAATAATTTTATTTGCATTTTATTATATTTTATGAATTATTTTACTTGTAAAGATAACTGAAGTTAAATGCAAAGATAAATAAATTAAGTAAGATCTGGCTGTTAACAATGACGAAGTTTAATAAAAATAATTAGAGTTAAACATTAAGGGATTAAGGTGGTGGCGAGATTGCTACGGTGTGCACAATAAAAATGTGTAACATTGTTGTAAATATGATTTTTGAGCGGTCCAAAAGAGAGCTGAGCTGAGCTACTCAGTAAAAAAAGGCTCTTTGTATCATCAAAAAAATTAAAAGCATCGGACGCTTACCAAGACGGACCACAAATGATTGTATCGATATTTTTGGGTTTTTCTTATATTTGGACCACTTCACATTTTTAAAAAATTCTGAGCAAAATTCAGGAGGCTTCCTCATGTCACTAGAAAAATTCCCGTGCAATTTATTTGTCAATTTGAAATTAGCGGGAAGTTGCAGGAATAGCCTGAGTCCATTCGCGCCGCGAAAATTGGGTCCAATTTGGGGTTCGGGGCATAATGCTTTTCTCAAAAACGGTATAAGTTATCGATAATTTTCAAAAACTATATGAAAGCCAACACTTAAATCTAGGCTTCTGCTGTAATAGTTTTTTAAATTTGAATTTAGTTTTTAATATTTCCTTGAGTGAAAGTCACCCTAAAATCAGTTATGTTTAGATACTATTTTCTCTTAACTCGACTTATATTTCAAAAATCCGTTACAGCAGAGGCATAGATTATTTCCTTACCTTTAAAATGGTGTACAATTTATGTCATTTAAGTGAAAAATGGTTACCGAAAAACGTTATCTCCTGTAGGCTTGCAATCGGAAACAACATCGCATCGATACACCGAATTTGGAAGAACCTAAATAAAATATATTTTTAATGCGGCTATACGAAAATTGTGGTAGTGGTTGTTTGTTAGTCTCCGCCCACCGTCTCCGCGTCCTTTTGCACGACCCCTAAGGTGTAGCGTAATTGCACTCTTATATGTGAAATAAAAATCAAATTTCTTCTGTCATTCTTGACCCAATTTGCTAAATTGACAATTTTTTCAAACGAAATTGGATTGCAAAATTATTCGGCAAAAACTATTGAACTGATTTTGAACGAAATTTGGCGTGATGTTTTATCATACATAAAGATTTATCTGACCGAATATAGAGGTCCTCAGAAAAATCTAAGGGTCCAAAAAATCCATGCATAAAAAACAACTTTCGTTATGTTTAATTGTTTATTGGTATTTTGCAACAAGCCTTATACATTTTGCGATTCTTGACAAATCCTATTTTGTGGGAAACTTAATTACGAAACTTTTATCTTTCTACATTCTTTTTTCTACGACCAACACTTACAAAATTATGAGCGATTTAAGTAAAAAGAAAAATTATTTTTTTTACACTTTGCATGTTTAACAAATGTTTTATCTTTCTGTTAATAACTTATTTTTTATAATTTTTGTGCCACTGTGTGTTAAAATCCCTGGCCTACAAAAACGTGATATTTTTGGCCAAAGAAGTCGGTTCTCTGGTCTTGCGAGCTTTATCAACTCTTTCCCAGAGTAGCAGATGATTATTAATATTATTTTAAGAGAGCCTTAGAAAATATAAACATCTTTCCCAAATTTCGTGCGTCTATGTTTATCCACATTTATAAAATACATTTTTTTGTCTTAAAATTCTTAGCTGAAAAATTAAGATGTTTGGGACATGTTTATAGGAACTATTTTTGTATTTTCATCCAAGGAGTCCGTCTGTAAAATTTTTCGCAATAATAAAGTTTTTTTTACAAATAAAAAAATCTACAGCTTTTTTATTATTATTATTTTGGAAACATACCTGTCAGTATGATTTACCACCTTCATATTATGATAAAGGTGGTTTTTTTACACTGTGTTCCAAATTAATGGATCTACTTAACAAATTTCAAATATATTTTTTTACCAGTAGCCCATTGTTAACACCTGTATCAAAGCCCGTTTGTTTTGCCGATCTATATTCTCGCCATAGCTTCGTTCGATTTTGATAGCGCAGACAAGAAGGCAAAAATTTTAAAAGTCTGGCTGTCGCAAAATTAAAATATGATTTGCAAACAGGTTTTTTTAAACCTTTAATTTTTATTTGTTTTATAGGATATTGCAGATATTAATTTGCAGACACTAAATTTATTAAAAACTTTTCTGGGGGTGTTATTACCCCCTCTACCTCTTCACCACTTACCTACGCCAATGAATTACAGTGGGAGAAGATAAATTAGAGACTTAAATGGTTAGTTCTGACTTTATTTTTCTATTTCCCAATTTTAAATACCTGGACCGCGCTTTTATGCCAGGCCTATAGTTTGGAAATTGAACGCTTTCATTAGCTTTAATTATACTCAACCCATAACAAAACTGTTGGTTTGTTGTATCCTTGCGAGAAAATCGGTGCCACGTCTAGGCGAGACGAGAGAAGAGAATCTCTTCCCTCGGGGGTATTACTAGTAAAACAGTTTTAACAATATCCCTTTACTTTAAAAAATTGGTTAATTCATATAATAATTTTAAGATTTTACCAAAGAGCAAATATAATGTTCATATTTCACAACACGACCAAATTATGTTGTAAATAAATATTATAAATCAAAATGATAACGTGCACACACATGTTTATTTTTACTAAAATAGTTTAAACTTAAAAATCTATATAAGAGCTGATGGTTCATAGATTTTTGTTAGTGGGTTCCCAAATTGGGGCGGCCCCCCAAAGCAACATCAAGAGGGGGAAACTCAGAAAAATTATTAAAAATTTTCATCTTTAAAAAAAAAAAATCAGTTCAAATTAAAAAAAAAGATTTATATAAGGGGAAAAGTCGTCTCAAGTTTAAACCCAATTTTTTTCCTATTTTCGAAATTGGGTTTTTAATGGAGAATAGTACGCACTCTTTAAAAAAGAAGAGATTACAAAAGATATTATATTTCATTTAGGAAGTCCCTTTGATGAATTTAACGATTTTTTAATTTACATGACAAAGAAAACATAAATATGCTTAAAGTCCTTTTAATTTTGATAAAAACATTCTTTCAGAAGAAAAAGCAGTGACTGACAACACGACTCAGTGGCAAAAATAAATTTGAAAATTTGGGATTACTACATTTTGGATAAAATATCTTCCCATCTATCTTTTAATCCCAAAAAATTTTTACCATTCTCGACAACCTACTTAGTAAAAAAATTTTTCTATTTTAATGGAAATTAAAACAAAAAACGGGGGCCGGCTTGGTGTTGCTAGTGACCCAGTTGCGTACTTTAAAAATAAACCAAGAATGTCCTTGTTAAGGAAATGCAGCACCATACTTCGATTGGATTAATAAGTTTTCAAATGTCATGTTTATAAATTAATGCCTTTTTTTTAGTGGGGAAAGTTTCTTAATGAGGGAAGTGGGGGCGCGACCACACCTTAATTTCAAAAAGGGGGCGCCATAGAAAAAAGTTTGAGAACCACTGCTGTAAACAGTACAAAATGTAACAGCACTTTACTTTTTCACTATTTAAATAAAGTTTTCTTTTAACTTTTGGCTTAGGTATGATAGCTCTAATACTCCTAATAAATAATAAATCTTTTCAGGTTTTTTTTTACTTTTACCAGATCTTTTGTCACCTATTTTTAGTCTTATTTTCCCATTATTCGGCCATATTTGTGGCCTTCCTTGTTTTTCTATTTTACATTTTAAGAAAATTATTTAAAACAAAACAAAACACAAAACATTTTTTTAATGGGACACACTTTTTATTGATTTGTTTTTAAATCTTTCGATACGTTTAAAAAAAAAGAATTTTGTATTCCTGTTTATGGTACTTTCGTATTTTTCCAACCACACCCCTTTTAGCCCAATCAAATTGTCATTCAAAATAGGGCCCAAGTAACCACTTAATCATAATCAATTTTATAATTCTTATAATACTTTGGACGACTAGAAAGAAATATGAAGGAGTTAATGGGAGGATTTGGTGAGTTTTTGCAATGTTAGCAAAAATAGACAATTTTTGACGGGCTGTAGCTCGCTTGCTGTTAGAGTTAGACGAAATGTTAGTTAGTAAAGATTGTAGGAAATTTAATGCTCTTTAAAAAAGTACAAAATAAAAAATTGATAGGACTATTAGTTTCAGAGATATATCGAAAAAACGAAAAAAAGTTCAAAAAATTCGTGGTTTTTGGGCTGTCAAAAGTTCCCATCAAAATTGTGGTGGGAAACCACAGATTTATTGTTATTGCACCCTAATAGACCAATTAAAGTTATAAACTCAATAGCCTATTTCATGCTTACTACAATGTACTATTTGATTGGGCTATTTAGAGAACAAGGAAACTAAAATAGAACCAACCAGAACTAACCAGATTTAGATATTTATTGACTAAAGACGGCCCTACAATAATGTGGTAATCAAACCAAGCAAAATCTTATGTTGCTCTCCCTAAAAGGGTGTGGTTGGTATAATACGAAAGTACCCTGTTTGCCAACACCAGAGTTAGTTTTATTTATATAAAAAATTTGCGATTTAAATTAGAAACACAAAAAGTCAATATTCTATCAGAGTAGCATCTTTTTCACTTTTAATACATGTTACTAAAAGTGAAACGTTATTTGTGCCCATCGTGTATTCTTAACAATAATTTTAATTAAAACGAAGGTAATACGCATAAACAGAAAATTAACATTTTCTTAAGAGTCCATTCGCGCCGCGAAAATTGGGTTCAATTTGGGGTTCGAGGCATAATGTTTTTCTCAAAAACGGTATGAGTTATCGATCATTTTCAAAAACTATATGAAAACCAAAACTTAAATCTAGGCTTCTGCTGTAATAGTTTTTTAAATCTGAATTTAGTTTTTAATATTCCCGTGAGTGAAAGTCACCCTAAAATCGGTTATGTTTAGATACTATTTTCTCTTAACTCGACTCATATTTCAAAAATCCGTTACAGCAGAGGCATAGATTATTTCCTTACCTTTAAAATGGTGTATAATTTATGTCATTTTAGTGAAAAATATTTACCAAAAAACGGTATCTCCTGTAGGCTTGCAAAGTCTAAAAAGATAATATTAAAATAATTCAGCCAGTAATGCCAACTCTCAAAAATTTCTCCTTAAAGCCCCAATTAAAAACCCCCGAAATCCCCACAATTACTACGAATTCCCCCTAAAAAAATTCATTATTTATAAAAAAAATTATTAAATATTTTTACATAAATAATACATTAAAAATAATTAATAAATAATAAAATATTATTAAACAAATAATAAATTGAAAACAATCAATAAATAATTTCATTCAGCAACATTTTTTTATATTTTTTATTTATAAATTATCTAAAGCTTCAAGTTTGGTGTTGTGTGATTTTAAATAAGTTTTTGTTTTCCTACCTTGTACATAGATTTTGTAGAAATTTTTTAAAATTTTTTGTTATTATCTTTTAATAAGTTTTAGTTATACAGGGTGTCCCAAAATAATATAAATTGGCTAGATTTGATTATCCCAGGGCCTATTACACCTTTATTTTGCTTAATTTAAAATTTGAAAAATAAATATTTGAATTTAAAATCCCTAAAAAAAACCTTAAATATAGCACCCTAAAAAATCCCATTCCCTTTTTTTTCCCCTAAATTTGAAGGGAAAACCCTAAGTTGGCAACTCTGAATTTAGGTATTCAAAGTCGTTGAAATACCTTTTGGGGGGTACTTAGTGGGACGGCCCACTTAAAGTGCATTTACACAAACAAACAGGTTCATTTTGGTTCGGGACATAACGTTGTTCTGTTTTTTCGGGTGTGGTAAATCCCTCTTAATGAACTCCTTATTGGTTTGTTTTTAAAAGGGTTTCATCATAGGTCTGTGTTATTTAAAAATACAACACACCCTATAAAAAGCGTTTGTCAATTTTCTAAAGGTACTGTGATAGCCCACTAATGTCAGAGTCTTTTAATTGACTGTGTCTATCACCATTCGTTGGCCCGATATTAATTTTCAGTTAATGGTTCGACGAAAAAAACTTGATTTCTACATGGCTATTAATTTCTGAGTTACAAATCTAACGTTATTAATGAACATTATCATTTATTCGTTACTCAGCATTCGCGTTAGATCGTGTTTTTTTGGGCCCGCCAACCCCGACAACTAAAAGTGAAGCGTGCCACCATAACCTAACTTTTTCAGAGGCTTAATGATTTTTGTAAATGATTAGGGATGACGTGATCGGAAAGTTTGTACCGTTTTTCGGCATTTTTTGTTTTCTGGTGTTTTGGCAAATGAAAGTATATTAGGTAATATTTTATAGTTTTTAAATCTTTGTTATTATTATATTTCGTTTTTTTTGGTCCCTAAAACAGCGTTTTCATTTTCTAAAAAGGGACTGTGATGGCCCACTAATGCATCGTTTTTAATTATTTCTGTCCCCATTCTTGGCCCCCATATTAACCTAGAATGGTTAAAAGAAAAAGACAATAAAATTCACAGTGCTAAAAATTTAATGAGTTACAAATCCAATGTTATTAATTAACCTTGGCCCACTGCATTTTTTTGTTACTCAGCGTACTTGATCTGTTTGTTCTCTTTTTGGCCCTTTTTTTTCCCCGACCACAAAAGTGAAGCGTACCACTATAACCTAATTTTTCAAAGTTTTGTGTTGATCGGGGTGACGTGAGCGGAAAGTTTGTACCTTTTTTTGGCATTTTTGTGTTTTTTTTGTTTTGGAAATGAAAAGTACTATATTTATAAAAGGGGGTACTCTGGAACAGATGAATAAGTAAGTATGCATGTTTCCAACTTAAATTTATGGAATAATCTGTTGTCTGTCATTATTTGAGTATTTCTTTGCGGTTTCTTTTGAGCCTATAAAAAGACTTTAAGTCTAAATGTTAGTTTAAAATGTTCAAATAAAGCATATAAGCCCTAGTTATGAAAAGTTTAAAAAACTTTATCCAAACTGTTTTTTTACATGGAAAGAGAAAGTTTTATGTTAAGTATAAGTTGGCAGGGGCTTTTATCTTAAATAAAAAAAAACATAAAACTGTTACTAAAAAAAAAAAATACGCCTTGATTATCCAAAATACTTAAAATTTTTAAGCAGTGCTTTGACATTTTTTTTTTTAAAAAATAATTAACATGTGTTTTTAGCTGTAGAAGGGGCCCCCAAAAAAGGCGATGCCACACCATGTGGAAGTGGAGAACACCTTAAAAAAAATAGGTTGGGGGTTTTGGTGACAGAATGGCTGGAGGGACAGAAGAAAAGTAATAAGTAAGATTGGCAATACAATTAATTTAGATTTAAAAAAGAAAAGTATTGTTTTTTCAATTTTTTTATTTGTATTGGATAAATTAATAGGGGGCAAGTAATAATTGAGGGGGCGTTAAAGTTTTTAAATAAAAACCGCTTTAAAAAAAATGGCTTGTTTTCTAATAATTATAAAAAAATTCTTATAAAATTTTTATACAGGGACCCCTTCGCAGGATACTGAAAACTCATTTTTACCAACAATTAAAGTGGTCAAATCACTAAAAAAACTTTAAAAAGGTCTTAAAACTGTTTATTATATGCCACCATCTATGAAATTTGTTTTCAGCGATTTGAAACTAATTAGAGGCAATGAAAATTTGAAAAAAGTCAGGAATGTCACTTTTGAATTTTTTTTGGCTCAGTATTTTTAAACCTCTCAAAAACAGGCTTATATACCATTTTTTTTAATTGAATCTTTAAAAGGACAGGTAGATGCCCAAAAACGTGCATTATCAAAAGGAAAAAACATATTTATCAAAAAAAAGAATAAAAATATTTAAGAAAAAAAGTTTACCGATTAAAAAAAACATATCTTTGTGGTTGACCTATGATGTAGTACAAAGGATTCTTAATTTTTAACTAAATATAACTCATTTTTAAATGCAAAATATAATTTTTAAAAGTATATTTTTTCAGCTCTCCGCCCCACAATACAGGGGGAATAGGATAATGAATTTATTGATACTTAATTGTCAGTTTGTTAAGTACTGGTTAAAATTTAAAATAAACAAAACAAATAACAATTTTTTTTTTTTGCAGTCCTCTAAATTAGTTTTTTTTAGGAAATTTTTTTTTTTTTTATGTGGTTTTTTAATTTTTTTTAAGTATTTTAAATTTATCTTAAAAAAATTTTATTTTTAGTTCTTTTTACGCCTTTTGGGATTTTTATATTTTTTGTTTTGTTATTTTTAATTTTGTTTTTTGGCGAATTTAATTTTTTCTTTGTTTTGTATTTTTGTAGTTAGACTATCTTATGACAATTTAAATTCATCTGCAAAACATTGTTTAAGTGCACGTTTGTCTTGTTGTGCTCCCCGGGAATATATTATAGTTTTTATTTTTTCAATAAAAAAAAAAATGTTTACATTTTTTTCATTTGTTCTCAGTTGTTTTTAAAGTAGGGGTAAATGAAACACGGTAAATATTGTTACTATTTGCTAATATCCCAATGATTTTCCAACAGTGGCCCCAAAAAAAAAATCGGTAAATATTAGTTACTATATCAAACCCCCCAAGTTTTTAAAGTGGGCCTCCATAAATATATCAAAAAATTGTTAAGTATTGGCAAATGACAATAAGTGTTGATGGGCGGTGTGCCAA
The DNA here is from genome assembly GCA_019359885.1 of Listronotus oregonensis. Lineage (NCBI taxonomy): Eukaryota > Metazoa > Arthropoda > Insecta > Coleoptera > Curculionidae > Listronotus > Listronotus oregonensis. Next base: position 10,892 of record JAHBCN010015412.1, read on the forward strand.
ACGCAAAAGGGCCCCTTTGGCACCAACATATATTGTGTCAATTGGGTTGAATAATTAAATGAAAAAGTATATTGGGCCATTGGTTTTTTCCTTATTAATGTTTATAGGGGGGTTTTGTTAATTTGACTTTGTTTCGTATTTTTGTAGTTAGACTATTTTATGTCATTTTTTTAAATTTCCCAAAAAACCCATTTTTTTAAGTCCTCGTTTTTTTTGTTGTGTTCAAAAGGGAAAATATTTTTTTTTTTTTGTATTCATATTTTTTAAAAAAATAAAAATTTTTATTTCATTTGGTTTTCCCCTGGTGTTTCAACAGTCCCCAAAACCGGTAAATATTAGTTACTATTTACTAATTCAATGACTTTCCAACAGTGGCCTAAATGAAACATCGGGAAAAAATTATTCTTTTCGTTAACACCCCAATGGCAACAATGGGCCCCATAAATATATCATAGGGCCAATATGTAGAAGTATTGGCAAACGATATAATAAGACAAGTGTCGATGGGCCGGGTGCCAAACGCAATAAGGGCCGATGTTGGCACCAACATATATTGTGTAATGGGCAGTTGAAAAATTAAATAAAAAAATATATTGGGCCATTAATTTTCCTTTTTTCAATGTTTATAGGTCAATTTTACATTTTGTACACACCTAGTCCTAAAATACACCGGGTTTAAAAGCCCTTACTAAAAAAGTGTAAAATAGTGCACTTTTCCCGAAAAAAAACAGACCCCGTATTTTTTCCAGTGCCACTAAATGGAAATGGCTGGGGAAAATTACTTTGAAGATTATGACCCACTGAACAATATTTTATTTAAAAATGGGGTGGCCCACCATATTCGACTCGGCCTATGGCTGCACCCCATAAGTTAAAAAAAAAAGAAATTTGGGGATAACATCTAAATATCGGATATACAATAAAATTTTGAGCTATACAATGTCCCAAAAAAGTGTGCCCTATCAGTTATATTATTTCTAATGGAAAACCCTATATTTTATGGTGGCTTTAGATACTACATAAGGGAAATAACTCATGTTTTTAATCAACAAGTTCTAATTTTATTAGTTTCTTAGATATTTGATTTATTATTTATTTATTTTTTTGAAAATGCGGGGTAATTACCGGGTGTTTTAAAAAATAATTTTACTTTTTCAGTATTTTTAAACCACATGATAAAAAATTTAAAATTCTCTTTCATATGGTGTATAATTTAACTATATCTATCCTTTGAAATTTTTTTAGTAAATACCGTTTTACATTTTATTTATTCTCATACTAAAATGTGTATTTAAAGTCAAGTTGGATTTGATACAGCAGCCATTAATATTTCCAAGGGCAATGACTATTTGTCGATTACCAGCACTTCAGTCAGTTTCAAAAAATGTTTTACCAATTTAAAGTAAAAGTTGTTGTTTACAAGAACGATATTAGTATATAATAAAAGAGTGTAAAGAAAATAGTTTACCGCGTCAGAGTTTATGTTTAAAAATATCCCAAGAGAACTATTCAGATAGGCAATAGTTTAAGAAGTTTTCAAAAATTTCAGAAACTAAAATTTTCCGAAAAAAAAACCAAAAGGAAAAACGAGTTTTAAGTTATATAAGGTTTAATAAAAACTTTATACAACTAATTTTATTATAAATCAACAAACGCCTTAAGCAGACAAAGCATTAATAGCGATGATTAATTGAACCACAATTTAAATAAAAAAATTCCAGGACCAAAAAAAAAATCTGGGATCATTGGTATCCTTATTTTTTTTCAAATTAAAGGGCAAAATTTTCCCAAAATTGATTTCCCCAACCCCCCCAAAAGGGGAAATTTTAGATTTATAAAAATTAAATAAATATTTTACCGTTTTGGTATACAAAAAAATTTAATAAGTCAAATTCTTCCCCCTGTTTACCCGACCCCAAAAAAAAATTTTCAAAACTCAACAACCCCAAACCCCAATCTTCCTCCTCAAGATTTAGAATTTATAGAAATTTAAAGAAAATATTTTATCCTACGCTTTTTGGTGTGCCAAAAACAAATATAAAGTCAGAACTTTCCTGTTACCCATACATTTCATCCCAACAACCCCCAGGACTCCCAATGTTCCTCCGAAAGAGTCAAAATTTCAGAATGTATAGAAATTTATAGTTTATATCTGATTAAGGGTTTTTTTGAAAATTTTAAAATTAAAAAAACCCTAGAATACTCGCAATTTCAGATTAAAATCTTTTTTAATAAATTTTCATATTCAACCCTTTTTAACCCCTGTTTTACTCGATTTTCACCCTTAATATTAAAATTTGTTGTCATGACAATAGTCCAATGCAAAAAAAACACTTGATAGAAACACTTTAATTTCTAACATTTTAAATTTTGACTCTTTGGGGATAGGATGGGGGTTTTGGGTTTTGGGGTGAAAAAAAATAAAATTTGACTTCATATTCGATTTGGGCGCATTAAAAAGCATAGGATAAGATATTCACTTTGAATTTCCATATATTGTAAAGTTTTAAACCTTTGTGGGAAGATTGGGGGTTCTAGGGGGTTGCTGGGGTAAAATTTATGGGCAATAGGTAAACTCTGCTTCATATTCGTTTTGGGCACACCAGAAAACGTAGGATAATATATTCACTTCGAATTTCCATATATTGTGAAATTTTGTCCCTTGGGGAGTTCTAGGGGGCTAAATGGGTAATAGGTAAAATCTGACTTAAGATTCATTTTTAGCATACCAAAAACGTAGGATAAGATATTTATTTTAAATTTTTATTGAATCTAGAAATTTGACCCTTTGGGGGTGCTGAGGCAAAATCTAAGGATCCTGGGCAAATTCTGACTTCGGATTCGAATTCATCGTCGAAAAATACATGAGGATACCAACGTCAGTACCCAGAATCATGACTTTTTATTTTTTTTTGTGTATGGCTGTGTTATCAGCAGCGAAATGAATTTTGCATGTGGGTTCTTAAAAACTAAAAGATGACGATTTTTTAAACATTTTGTGTTAAATTTAAACAAATCTATTATTCACAATAGTGGATTAGTGAACAAACGTAATTGTCATTAATATAATGACGTAAATCAAAATTAATTTCGAAACGTTGATCATCAACATAGATGCTTGTTAATGTATGGGGGCAGAATTATCAGAACAGCTATAGGGGGGCTGCATGTTTCTAATGGTTACTTAAAGGGTAAAATATTTCTTAGATTCATATGCCACAATTTGCTGGAACCTGTAGAAGTTGTGTCCCACGATATTAGGGACAGAACGTGATTACAACTGGATGATGCCCCTGCGCATTTTTGATACGATGTGCGCAATAAATTGGAAGGATGATATTATGTGGGTCGTCCCTTAATCACGTGATGTTTTTTAGCATTTTTAACCTCCTTCCCCCCTTCTGGTGATACGTGGTAAGATTTAAGACTAACCACCCCTTCCTACCCGAAATCACATATATTTTTTTAGTACAAAGTATTGGGCCTGTCTAATTTGCTGATCAGCAAAATATCTTGCTGGTCGACTGTTTCTTATTATGCTAACTCTCTGAAATTTTGCGAAACCCTAAAGGTATTAAACATCAATTATATGTATTAATGACGATCCAAAATATCATCCCCTAGGTTGTTTTAATTCTAACCCCTTTTAAGTAAAAACTTGTTGGTCGAAATCCATTTTAATAATTTTTCAAGGCGATGAAACTTTCAAAAAAATTTAAAAGAGTACCGATAAAGGGAAATGTATTAATGGCGACTTAAGATAATACCCCAAGGGTTGTTTATTTCATTCCCCTTCTGAAAAATTTGCTTGTGGACCAAAAAAATTACTGAAATACTGAAGAAAAATTAAGTGGATTAATGACGATCTAGCTAACTTTAAGGGTTATTTTAAATATGTTTTCATATTTTAGATAAGCTTTAAGGTAAAAAAATAACCTCCAAAAAACACCTAGGTTCACCCATCGTCTTGACAATGTTTGAAGTGGTCGACCAGCAAGCTTTTTTGTTAGAGGGGTGCTACAGCCCCCGGGGTGGTTATTTTGAGTTGCCATTAATATAGCTTTTTTTTATCGACACAATCTTAATTATTTTACGAAGTTCTATCATCTTGACATTGATAGAAGTGGTCGACCAGCAAGCCTTTTTGTTAGAGGGGTGATACAACGACCTCTGGGGTGGTTATTTTGAGTTGCCATTAATACAGCTTCTTGATCGACACTATTTTGCAAAGTTGTATCATCTTGACGTTATTAGAAGTGGTCGACCAGCAAGCTTTTTTACAAAGGGGTTGGATAAAACAACCCTTAGGATCAATATTTTGGATCGTCATTAATACATATAATTGGTGTTTGCAAAATTTTAGAGAGTTAGCATAATTAGAAACAGTCGACCAGCAAAATATTTTTCTGATCAGCAAATTAGACAGGCCCCAAAGTATCTTAAAAATTTAAGAATATTACCTCTAATTACAGGTAAGTAGGTATAATCTAATTTAATTCTGGAAAATTATAAGGACCGTGATTAAAATGTCCAAACAGATTTTAAGGTCGAGTCTGTCGCGTTGGCAGGGGCAAGGGTGGTAAACTTAACAAGGAGTGCTCGATTTTTACTATTTGTCCGCAGATATAGGTTATGTTTGGACGTCACCCGTTTGCCTATTTTGCCCAAAAGGTAGATTTATTTTACTAATTTCCGGTAAATATTTAACTTTTAAAAAGTATTTTGGATATACACTTACTATTAGAATTGTAATGTATAATATTTTAAAAAATTAAGACTTTATACTACTTGTAAACAAAAAAAACAGGCAAACGGATTACGTCACAAATACCGAATTGACATTTAAAATGGCCTTGGGGCAGGGGAATCGTTGCCTGGCAATGGCGAGTCGAGCTCAGACGCCGCTTTTCGGTTTTTTAGAAATCGCGCGTTCAGTGAGAAAATATATACCCCTCCCTCCCTGTGATATTTCGTGATTCACGGGATTAAAGACGACCCCTTAAAACAAGTAGTTGGAAGAAGGAAGCCAAAAAGCTGGCCAAAAAAATATTTGTATGATACCCCGCCTACCACATCTGAAAAAACTGAAAGAAGAACGAATAAAAACCCCATAAGTTTAAAGGTGTATGGAAGCCCAATACTGTAGAACAAAATTGTCCAGGCGTCAGGGCACGGGAATAGGGGGTTTGGGCCCCCCGGTTTTCGCAATGAATAGTAGGTCAGGCCGGTTTATAATTTTTGTTACTATCTATAAAATTGACATCATCAAATGTTAAATTCCAACATTCACTGTTTTTTTATTTTTTTAAAAATTTTTGGGTTTTTAAAAAATACAAAATATAGAATATTTAAAAATTTTTTGTAATTTAGATTTTATATATTTATATAATATGAAAAAATAAGGCGCCACTTACTGCCTTCTTTTTAAAGGTGAATTTTTTTTTAAATAAATAAAAACACGATTTTTAAATTTTAAAAAAAAAATTTAAACAGTATATAGTATTATTACTTATCACCAATTTTGTGATAAAAAAGGGCAAGTGTGTAAATGAGTTTTTAATCCCAAAATTCTGGTTGACATTAAAAAAAGAAAATTTTTATAACTGCTTTTTGGAATACTTTTTACTAATAACAAATATTCATGAGACAAAATAACAGTGGGGTTAAAAAAGTTTATAATCTTTGGGACCTGGTATCCCTTTAACAGTATATTATGTGTTACAGTATGCGAGTTAAAAAGTTGATAATGCAAGATTAGAAACCAAAAAACAATTTTTTTTTAAAAAATGGTTTTTCTCGAAAGTTCCTCCTCTCCGATTTTGATCAAATTTGGGATACAGGGGGGGCTGTTACAAATCTGAAAAAAATCTTCTCGGGAACGTTTCTTTTTTCTTTTATCTTCATCATCAAAGTTGAAAATTCCAAACCTTTTTCCCTTTATTCTCCCTTCTTTTTGTACACAATTTTAATTTTTACACAAAATTAAGATTTTAAAAAACCCCTTTTTTAAAAAATTTTATTTTTATTTTTTTTAAATCTTTTTTTAAAATTGGAACTTTTAAGTTCAAAGGCAGAAACCATATTTGTAAAAAAAAAAAGTGTAAAAAGGTGTAAAATAAACAAAAAAAATTTTTTAAAAGGTGTTTGTGAAATATTTTTGTCCAATTTCCTGGAAAAATAAAAAATTTTGTCCCAAAAGAAGGAGAATATTTTAAAAAAGGGTTTTTTGTTTTAATTTTTAATGTTGAATATCTAAAAAAACGAAACATCGTCGAAATTTTTTTTTTTTTTTTTAATGAAGGCCCCCAAAAACCGTAAAAATTTTTTCCTTTCATTCAATTAAAAAACCCCTGTAAAACTAAAATTTCACCTATTGTCTCGAGTTCCCCCTTTGGTTTTTGGATAAAATTTGGATAAGGGTTTGGACCTGTTTTTCAAATCTAAAAAAATATTTTTTTTGCAACGTTTCTTTTCGAGATCTCATCATAAAAAGTTGAAAATTAAACTAACCTCATTTCTTTATATTCCCTTTTTTTGTACACAATTTTGATTATTACCCCCTAAAGTTTTTTGATTTTTTTATAAACACCTTTTAAAACCTTGTATTTTTCTTTATTTTACATTTTTTTTCCTTTAAATTGCGAACTTTTAAGTTAAAAAGGCGAACCATATTTCAAAAAAAAAAAATTAAAAAAAAATTAAAATAAACATAAAAAATTTTTAAAAGGTGTTTGTAAAAAAATTGTGTCCCAATTTAATTTGTAAAAATCAAGAATTTTTCCCAAAAGAAGGAGGAAAAATTTAAAAAAATTTTAGTTTGATTTTAATTTTTGATGATGAATATCTCAAAAAAAACTTTGGGAATTTTTTTTTTTTTGAAATCACCCCCCCAAAAAACCGTACCAAAATTGTTTTCCCTTTCATTCAATTAGAGGGACCTGTATTTTTAAAAATTTGCCTGGCCCTCCCCGTAATCAAAATTTTTGACCCCCTTTAAAAGAGTGTACTACATTATTAAATGAAATAAAAGTACCTAAATGAAAACCCTTACTTTTTAATTCCACAGAAATACACAAACATTGTGGAAATCACCCAAAAAGATAGTTAAAAATTCCTTATTTTTCTCTCAAATTTTCCAAAAAAAATTTTTCCCTTTTCTATTATTCATAATTGATAATTTTATTTATTCAGTTTTTAACTTACGTCTTAAAAAAGGGGCACCTAAGTTAAATATAAAAAAAACTTACCTAAATTTAAAAAAGGGGTTTTTTTCCCTTGGTTTTGAAGACAAAGACCATAAAACCTCAGATTTTGACAATTTATTAACAAACAATAAAAAAAAATTTTTATCACAATTTAATAAACACTAAAATAAAAAGGGTTTTTTTATCAATCCAAAAAACGGTACGGGGGTCTTTTAAAATTATAATGTTTGGGAAATTTTTTACACTGATTTATCAGTGTGTAAGTAAAACACTTTAAAATTATTTCGTGGAATTTTGTTTTGCGCAGAATCGGCGGGGCCAACTCCCCAGTTATTTTCATACTGGGCTGGACATTTTTTGATCGAATGGGCCATATCATTACTAGCGGATGTGGAGAGCTCGCGAAAAGTATTCCCCAAACCGAACGATTTGACATCAGTCGAAGTCGGGGCCCCCGGATGATGGGAGAGGAATGGTTTTATTTTCAATTTGTAGGGGGACTTTTAGCAAAAATATATATTTTTGCTTTTAAATATTTATCACGCCTAAAAAAATAATTGGGGAAAATAAAAAACCGCTTTAACTAACTAGAATAACCATGACCGCCCCCCCCGGCCCCACGAGAATCAGCCAGAAAAAGGGGGGTTATGGGGTTTTTTTTTGGTTAATAAAGGGGCTTTTTTTTTTTTTCCAATTTATTTCGAAAATGAATAAATCACTATCTTTTTTTAATTTTATTTTTTTTGATTTCTGTTGGGGGGTTTTAACAAAAAAATGTAAATTTTTTTTAAAAACCCGTTTCCTAAAGTGAACACCGTATAATTCAAACATTTTTTGCCAAATTATTATTATAATTATTTTATTATCAAACATAGTTTATGACACTCGCTTTATTAATATGCTTATTGGATTTTTGGTTTTAATTTCTGATATAAATATTTTTTTTGAAAAATCATTTTAAAAAAAAAATTGAATAAGTTATATGGGGAAGCGTCCTTCAAAAAAAGACTAAGTTAAACTTTTTTTCATAAATAACTAGTTTTTTAAAAAAATTTTTTTTTTTGATGATTTTTTTAAAAAAAGCACTATTAATTTTTTTTTTTATTTATTTTTTTTAACATTTTTAATACATTTTTTGTTCGGGGGGTTTTTTTTAATCTAACGTAATAAACAATATTGAACGCCCCTTAGTAGGCAACTAACTACACAACAACAATCGCGCCAAGGCATTCGTGTCGGTTCGGGGGGTTTTCGCGTGGGAATACTTTTCGCCAGCTCCCATCGTAGTCATTTTCATGGGGGTTCCATACACCTTTAAACTTCCTTGATAAAAACGGACCTTCACTGTCAGTGGCGCAGCCACGGTCGAGGTGGGGTTTTTCCATATTCTAACTTTCGAGATAATTAAACAAAACTATATAAATTAAGCATTGTTAATTTTTTATTTGTGTTTCGGTCCCATCTCTTGTAACCTTTGTGAGGGTATTGCCGATGGTATGCAGAACGTTTTTTGAACAAATATCTAAAATTTTTGGTACTTTGTGTCTTTGGTACTGGGTACGGAAAACGCAAGCGGAAAACGAAGCGTTAAAGACCGCTAGGCATTCCAAGATTTTATTTTTTAGAACAAGAATCGTGAATTAAATTTAATACGTCCCCACATTTTCATATCTGAAATATAATTTGGGGGAAAAAAAAAAGCCGCTTTGCTAACCAAAACTAACCATGACAAAATAGACGTATTAAATTTAATTAAAATTTTTTTTCAACCAATAAAATCTTGGAATGTCTAGCGGGCTTTTAAAGCTTCGTGTACGGCAATGCTTCAATCAGGTTTTCAAATTTCCTAGCTAATTCTGAGAACGATCCCGTCCCCAAACCGGGAAACCCCCCTCACACACGTTAATAACAATAACAAATATTAAATCAAACCGGGGAAAAATTTAGAATTTAAAAACAACTTAAGGTCAACTGCTCGTGGATATATGAATAACAGATTTAAAGCGAATATTTAGTTGTATATTTGTATGGTATCAGTTAATGAATTTTGCGTTAAAAACGAAATTGTGTTTTTCTCCAGATAAGGAGGGTTTAGTATTATAGATCACACCATCAAGTAAACATGTTCTGTAGTACCTTAAAGGTGTTTGTTGCAATTGGGAAAAATGGCCAGAGTAAGTATTATATTTGTTGCTTTAATACGTATGTTGTTTGTATATTCGCTTTATTGGGTTAATTAAAATAATTGTATAATGATATTTGTTTAATATGCTTATTGCTTTTACTGCATTGAATACCGCTTCCCGTCAAATCAGCAAGTTAAACAACGTCGGGCCCCAAAGTTGACCATCGGGCGAAGGTTGGAATCCACGTTAAGCTTTAGTTCCCCTCTGGATGGCATTACCTAGATATTAATGGGTGGTAATTTCCACCAGTGGCGTTCGTACGGAATTTGACCTGCCTATTTTGGCAGATATTGATGTACGTCACTGGTCACTGATTTCTCTTAAAATAAAAAATATTTTTTAAATCCCCAATCATTTATAAGCAAAGTTGATCACGATTTTTCAATCCGATGCACTTCGCTTACAAAATAAAAACCAATTTCTCTGCATTATCATAATAATATTGATAAACTATATTACCATGCAAAAGAAATATTTAGATTTAATTTTTTATGTGAAAACCGTGCGTCAGATTAAAAACATTATGAGCAGATTTATCTCCCCTAGATATTTTTCTGCATGGTAATATTGTTTACCGATATTGTTATGATTATGCAGAGAAATGGTTTTTATTTTTTAAGCGAAAACCGTGCATCGGATTGAAAAAATCAAGTTATGAACTTTGCTTATAAATGATTGGGAATTTAAAAATATTTTTTAATAGAGAAATTAGTGACGTACCATCATTACCTGCCAAAATAGACAGGTTAAAATTCCGTACGAACGCCACTGGTGGAAATTTAAAAAAATGTAGTAAACTTAAAAATGCCTCTTGTATGTATGCCAAATTTTATTAAAATATCTAAGTGATTAATAATAAATAATTTATTTTTGAAAATTTTTTTATCCTGTATCTT
>JAHBCN010015413.1:0-21144 GCA_019359885.1 Listronotus oregonensis
CGTTCACCAATATTCCCGATTAAACAAAACGGAATTGTAATAAAAGGGCCAAAAGCGGAAACAAAATATAAAAAAAAAAAAATTTTAAAAAAAAAATTACTAAGACTTTAATTTACATCGGAAAAACCCCGAAAACCATCTCATCCTGAGATGGCTTCCCCATTTTTTTTGATGGGCGCAGAAGAGCCTTTTTAATTTATACTTTTAGAAAGCATTTTAAAAGGAAATAATTTTTTTTTTTAAAGATTCTAAAAATTTTGGGTTTTCCAAATTTTTTCAAAAAATTAATAGATTTAATATTTTCCAACCGTTTTTTGGTTTAAAGTTTTAAAATTATAGGTTTACTTGCTACAGTAAGTTTCCGGTTTTGCTCTTTTAAACCCCTTTTTTTCTAAACCCTTTTTTTTTATTTTCCTTAATAACATAAGGTATGAGATTTTAATGCTGGTTGTAAGCGTAATTGTCAGAGTGCTTTTTAAGTTTTTCTCTTTAAAATTTTTAATTCGTTAATTTTCTAAATTTGGGGAATTTTTGGGCCCAATAAAAACTAGTGTGTTTGTTAATCGTAAGGCTGGATTCTGTTCATTGCCAATTTCGTAGCAAAATAAAAATTACTTAAATTTTGCTTTTAAAATTATATAAATTTTTTTTTTGGGTTATTAACATAATTAATCATTATTTATATTAAATAGTCTAAAATAAAGTTATAATAATAAGTAAAATGCCTGATTTTCTAAAGGATATTAAAACTGATTTGAATCCAACAGGGTTAGGAAAAACTTGACTGAACAAAAGGTTTGTTTAAGGTACTATTTATTACCTATTGGAATTTTGAAAAAAATATTTTTTATGTTTTTTTTTTACGGATTTTTTAAAATATTATAGGAAAATCCGAAACCAAAAAGGAGATACATCAACTTTAGTGAACGCGCGCCCCGGCTCTCTGGTGTTTCGCAGCTGCCGCTCGCTCGTTTAACTTTAAACTCGTTTTTCTCGAAATCACTTTTTTTCTCCGAATAAACTTGCTCGATTAAAATAAATCTTGAAGCATTTTGTTTGTTTAGGCTTCCTCTACAAGAATCGAACAAATTTTTTAAAAAAATTAGCAGGAAAAAATTTTAGCATCAAAAAAATATTGGAAAAAAATGTCGATTCTTGTGTAAGGCGGCTTTCTTTTTAAAACTCATTTTGATTTTTTTGTTTCAAATTTGCCCTCTCAGAGATTAACTGTCCGCCATGGAGCAGTGCTCTTTTTAGGGGTCGATTTTGGAGCCCTCTATAGGGTGCGCATGGTTTGGAAAATTTAAAAATATATATTTTACAAGAGTTATTTAATACTCTAGAAAACGTTAGATTTTCCTATCTAATAAATAATAAAGTGTAAAAAAATACTAAAAATGTGTCTTTTTTTGAGCTTCTAATAGGTAATAGTACCTTAACGCGTACTGCATCTTTTATGCAACACAGTAGTTTCCTCATGGACTTTATACAAAAAGCTTCCAAATATGTACTTAGGAATTAGATCTAAATTACTCTGTAATTTCTATGTATGCTTAATTAAATCTAAAAGCAGATTTGTTAAAACAAAATTATAAACCTCGAAATAGTTAAAACCCTACGCCTATATTAATATTTTTAAAAAATTCAAATTTAAATATTTTTTGTTAATTACACAACAAAAAGTGTTCAAATCACATACGGTTTTTTCTAGTTGACATCCAACTAGCTTCTAAAAGAAATAAATAGATGGTCTACCATGTTGCAGCAGGAGACCTGGCAAAATTACCAACCAAGAAAAATAAAGATTTAACGAATACAATCTGTTAACCAAAATATATTTAATAATTACATAACGAACACTTACTGTCTTGATGCATAAATTTTTTTTTGTTAGTTTTGTTTAAACGCCTTACTGAAACGCACTCAGAATTTAAAACATATTTTAAATATTTTTTAATTTATATTAAGGCACTTTATTTTTTTGGTAAATAAAGTTCGAGACAGCATTGAAGTTCGGCTTCAGAATGATGTTGTGATATTATGGAATGGTCGTAGTTTCTTAGAAGTTACCGTACCACCGACATATAAAAATAAGTTGTGTGGTTTGTGTGGAAACTTTAATGGCGATGTTCAAGACGATTTGCAAACAAAAGGTGGAAAAATCGTCAGTGATAAAGAGTTGTTAACTTTTGGAAGCTCTTGGTGTGTTGGTAAGTTAATTATGTTTTTATTATTTTACATGGGTTGAAAATACTAAAAAGTAAAAATACGTGTTTCATTGTACAGGGTTAATCCATTATATTTTGACACCCAACTACAGCCTTTGTTATGGCCGATAGAAAAAAACTTTAAATACAAAAGTTTTAAGGTTAAAAATGAACCACCAGTATTTTTATTCGGATCAAAAAAATGAACATCGCAAAACTGTCAAAAATCAACCGACTCTATATTTGTTTTGGAACACCCTGTATATTGTCAGATAAAATGAAAAATATTTTTTTTCCCACATAATATATATATATATATATATATATATATATATATATATATATATATATATATATATATATATATATATATATATATATATATATATATATATATATATATATATATATATATATATATATATATATATATATATATATATATATATATATATATATATGCAAAAACGTAAAATCAAACAAGAGCAAACAGTCGTTTTTTGATTTAATGTGAAATGATAAATAAGAAACTTGCTCCAAATTTATTTTTAATCGTTATTTCAAACTTTCTGAAGAAAATTTAAATTTACGAAAAAATTAAAAAAAATTAACATTTTTCAGGTACACTTTTTAAATTTACATTTTTTTTTTAAATTTCACACTTTTTTCATTGTATATTTATTTTTATTAATGTTTAGTAATGTAAAGTAAATAATTAAGTAAAAGTAGTAAAATGCGTACTTGCAAATTTTTTTTTGATCCGAATGAAAAAACTGGTGGTTCATTTTCAACCTTAAAACTTTTGTATTTAAAGTATTTTTTTCCATCGGCCATAATAAAGGCTGTAGGTGAGTGTCAAAATATAATGGATAACCCTGTACATCCTTTCACCATAATTTTCAGGTAAAAAAGCAGAATGTGCTAAGAAAATTAAACCCAGTAGATCTACATGTAGCAAATCTCGAATTGACCCAAGTCCGTGCAAGTACTACTTTACCACTGGCATTTTTACCGCCTGTGAATCAAAGCTAAGTTATAACAAATACTACAAGGCGTGTAAAATGGATATGTGTAATTGTCCTCATGGAAAATGTTATTGTGAAAGTCTAATGGCCTATTCAAGGGGTGTGAGCGGTTGGATGTTAAACCATCTAATTGGCAAAAGTAAGTGAAATGCCTAAAAATAGATTATATATATATATATATATATATATATATATATATATATATATATATATATATATATATATATATATATATATATATATATATATATATATATATATATATACAGGGTGGGCCAATGAAAACAAACAAGGCCGATTTCTCATATTTATGGTTAGTAGGAAAAAAATCGCTCCGACCCGTCGATTTTTATTTCAAGGAGGACACATTTTGCGCTTATTTTTAACCCTGTCACTTCAATCCCCTGGAGGGGGGGTGAGATTAACTCCTTAATTTGCAAATGGGAAAGAGGGTCGACTGATACCTCATTTTAAAGATTATCGAATCCTCTTTTCAACGCTTCCTAGTTTTTTGAATTGGATGCAGTAGTTTTCGAGAATTAATTTTAAATTTAATAACAAGTCAGCATTAAAAAAATTATTGTTTTATCATCTTTAATTTTTTTAATGGGCATTTTTTTGAGAAAACAGCATCTTTTTTAAGCACAGCTTTTAGTTTTTGGTAACAGTAACCCTACGAAGGGGGGGAGGAGGAATGATTTTAAATAACGAGAACATTTACATTCAAAACTTTCCTTCTATTTTACTTACTTACTTTTTAATTTTACGAGTGTTCAAAATGTTGGCCTCCTGCTTCCATGCAGTCATACAGGTTTTGTTCAAAACGGTTTCGGACGTTCTGAAGCATTTCAGGTGTAATGTTACGACATTTATCAATGATCCGTTAACGTAAATCATTTAGAGATTCTGGTTAAGTTTTATAAATTTTACTCCTTAAGTTCTCCACAGGAAAAAATCTAACGGGCTTCTGGTGACCTTGCAGGCCACTCCACTGATCCTCTTCGTCTGATTCATCTGCCAGGAAACGTTTCATTTAAATACTGACAAACAGCAAAAGCATAGTGGGGAAGTGCCCCATCTTGTTTAAATGTCAACTCATTCGCATTGTAACGGTCATCATGTTCAACAATTTTTGTCAATGCGGGATCGATAGTGTCAACTAACAATTGCAAGTTCATTTGTCCTGTTAGATTTCCTGGTAAAAAAGGGACCAACAATATAATCGCCATAAATTGCAGCCATACGTTTAATTTCTCAAGATGTTAAGTGTGAACTTCATGGAATAAGTGCGAACACTTATCTAAGAAACAAATGTTAAACAACAAGTTCGGGTTATTTATTACCCGTTCACTAATTATTTCGCAAAATTCTGCACGTCTATCACAGTCATCTTCATTTAATTCTTGCACAAGATAGATTTTATAGGGGTGGAATTTATGGGATTTTAAAATTCTTCGAATGCTCGTACGGCATATGCCAGAAACTGTAGGTAATTGCCTGGTACTTAACGAAGGATCGATATTGACGAGGCCCAAAACAGCCATTTGCATTGCTTCGTTTCCCACTATTCAGTTAGGAGCGATTCGTTTTCGATTTGCCACAGATCCTGTCTTCCTAAACTTGGCTACTAGATCAATAACGTATTTCCAGTTGACATGCTTATCTGGATTTAGTTTATTAAATAACTGTGCTGTACTATTAGCGCACCTACCGTTTTCATAATAAAGTTCAATTATCGATACTCTTTCCGATGTTAAGTAAACCATTTAGAACAAGAAAAAAGATTATAAGCCGAAATAGTCACAGTCAAAATCCTGTGAGATACTAAATTTACATAAATTGAATATAAATAAGTTTCAAAGAAAGATAAAAAACTAACTGCATTATTTATAATTTTTTACCCAAGCATCGAATTCCATAGCAGAAATAACTGCTAACCTTGGACTGATAAAATTCTAAACAAGACACTGACAATACTTTTATAATTTTCAAGCATAAATAAAAAGTATCCGCATTTTATTGAGTGATAAAAAAGTGACATTTAATGCTTCCTTACCTTTTAAGTTGGATAGGACAGAATTAAAAAAAAATACTAAATAAAAAATAGTACTAAAAGTGAAAAGCGTTACTTTCGATTATAGGCCGATTATGTTTATAAGACGTATTTTCTTGAAAACTACTGCATCAAATTTAAAAAACTAGGAAGCAAAAAGATGATTCGATGATCTTTAAAAATGAGGTATCAGTCGACACCCTTTCCCATTTAAGAATTTAGGAGTAAAGCTCACCCCCTCTAAGGGTTTGAAGAAGTAACGGGAATAAAAATAAGCGCAAAATGTGTCCCCTTCGAAATAAAAATCAACGGGTCCGAGTGATTTTTTCCTACCAACCATTCATAGGTATGAGAAAATTGGAAAACTTATGCACAAAATAGAAATATTTTTTTAAATTTTCTTGCGACTCTTTTTATTTTCGTTAATAGCCTAAAAAAGTGAATCTAACAGACAAGAAAGCTCGGCAAGTTATAAAGATAAAATAATAACGATCATTTGGCCAAATTAATTAATGGTTGGTTAATATTGTTTTTTTTTATTGATTAGTTTCTATAACAGCAGTCTACTACAAACATGATGCAAAAAACAAAATTTATTTTATTTTATTAAACATATTAATTTAACCTAAAAGTTTCTTTTTCTTTGTCCTTTTAGGCTCACCGAATGTGACGCCCATCACTCACGGCGGCTGACTAACCATCAACGTGCGAAAATCCACAAAACCAATTCACAGGAAGCTCTATTACGATACTCTTCAGCAAATCTATCAAAACTTAGACAGATTCCCACTCATAGATATAATCCGATACCCCTGCATTAAAAAATAGAGTCTCTTTAGACGGCTAGTCATTTTCAGTATTTCAGTGGTTGCCTGAGTAGAGAAACAGTACGCATAAATGTAAATAATGTTGTCTTTTAAAAGTATTAGCGTTGTTTTGTAAATTTGCATAAAAAATAAAAACTATTAATTTGAATACATTTTATAATAAATAACAAAATATTTAATATCAGGGGGTTTTGTTCTGTGGTTAAGCTGGTGTAGTGGCAGCGTACCAGAATCTCATCGTGGAAACCCGGGTTCGATTCCCGCATTGTCTATTAGATTTTTTCGTAGCTCATCACCTCACTGGCAAACCACTGTGTAGTATTCTGCCAAGTGTGTTTTGGAAGGTATAATGTATTTGTTCATATTTAAACCAGGAAAAAAACAGGTAAAAAATTTTCGGTAGCTGACACGGGTCTTTACACAACTAAACTTTCAATACCGCCGGAAGTACGTTCGAAAATTTTTGTTCAGGTTAAAATAATTATTACTGATTTGTTTCAAATACTAAAAAACTATAAACACAAATCTTCTCGTATTGATAACCTTTTAACAAAATAATTTAGTGCGAAAAATTGCTTTGTTTTAGAAAACTGCCTATATTTAGGTAATTTTTTGATTAACTCATCTCAACATAAAGAATGGTTTTTAAACATTCTCGGAAAAGCCCGGCCAAAGAAAGGTTTTATGGGACCTGTACAGATTGTTTACTTAGAATATTTTATGGGTTTTTTTGCTGCCGGAGATTTTTGACTGGTTTTTTGTTAGTTTAAATATGAATAAATACACCTTACGTTAAGCCTGTGGCCTCGCATATCTGTGTAAAAGCAGTTGGCACATTAAGAAGAGTAATTTAATTATTCTATTTTTCCCTAAAAATATTATGAAAGTATTCAAATACATATATTTTTTAAGACTAGAAAGTAACAAATATATTAAATATTTTGTTATTTATGCTCTTAAAAGTTATTTGCATTTTAAAATAAATAAGTAAACTTTTAATTGTATCCTAGTTTTATTAAGAATGTATTATAAAGATATCGTTATGTCTGACGTGCATAGTAGGGATTCCTGAAAATTTTCCGTCTTATAAAGTCAGACTAAGAGCCTCTTAATGACCTAAAATTAATTTATTTATAAGGGATTACACTGCAATTGCGAATATAATAAGATATTGTTGAGTAAAATCATCACTGTTGAAAGAAGTAAAGAAAAATTAGGTTTTTGAAACACGTTTAAAAAAGCAACTTGCCAATTATATAAAACACATTTTTTAATTGCATATTTTTTACCCAAGGTAATATAAAGGGTCTTCTAAATGTAAAAAATACTTATTCGGCGATCATTTATTTTTGTATACAATATTATGCATTTATAACCCCTATTAATGCATGAGTTTCTATTAATAAACGATTTTAGTAAAATCAATTAAAAATACACAAAACATTGAGTCCATTTATAACCCTTTTACTTGAATAACAGTTACTAAAGCACCTGTCAAGTTGGTTACCAAAAATTGAAATTATTGACGAAAAAAATTAAAAAATAATTATGATTTTTACAGTTTAATAACAACATAAAATATAACTAACTCGGGCAGTGATTGACGATTAATAATCTTAACCCTAAACGCGCTAGCTTAATATAAAATTAAGGGATCAGTTTTACAAATTAATAAGAAAGGAAGATTTATATAATATAAGTACACTGTATCACTGCTTGGAATTTGTCATAATTTGTTATACAAATATTGCGTTTCAGGGTTCGGGGATATATATATATATATATATATATATATATATATATATATATATATATATATATATATATATATATATATATATATATATATATAATATGACAAACTAGAAAAAAATGGGGGGGAAGTAAATAAATTTACACAGTAGAATCACAAAAGGGGCCCCCCCAAATTATCTAAATAGAGGAGCAGTAAAGATTTAAAAGCTCAGTTCTAACTATTTTATTTCCAATATCTAGCTTTCGCCTACGATTGTAAGCTTCATCAGGATAGCTAAAATCAACAACAGAAAAAAAGAACATTCAAACAACGAATCAAACACACAATTGATTTTTAACTTACAAAAAATGTAGTTACCCTTAGGGGGGGTCAAGCAAAAAACTGGAGCGGTGGATCGATAAATTAAAAATACATATATGTATATAAACAATTACAACACATTAAATTTTTTTATATTTTTTAAAAATTTAAAAATCAACAAACAGTCTAACAGATATTAGTAAACACGAAAAGGACGTGCCTTTAAGAAATATAAATCACCGACTGAAAGGGAAAAGGATCAACTGATATTTTTTTATAAAAATTTTTTTGGTGCATAGTTTAAATTCACCAAATGGAAAATTAATTATTATTTTTTTTCTTTTTTTTTTATGCCTGATTATATGATGACCAAACATTGAATTGACAACAATACATTTAAAAGAAATTTTCTAGAAATGTGTTATTTTTTTTAAATGCAATAATTGTATGAACAACAAAAAAGATGTAGAGGGTTTGTCAATTTATACGTTTTTAAAATTTTTATCACAAAACATTACAAAAACTTTAAAGTTCCTGTTTTTTTATAAACCAAAACAGTTTTCTTTCTCCTCTGAAAACTAAACCATACATTATTTTTCGAGAGTGGTCACATTAACTTTTTCAATATCTGAAATATTTTCAAAACCTTAAAAATAAAGACAAAAAAAACACATCCAAATACTATATATAGATAAAAAAAAAAAAAACAAATTACTACCTATTTATTTTCATTTGGTTGTCATACATATAATCAGGCATAAAAAAGAATTAATATTAATACCATTTGGTGAATTTAAACTATGCACCAAAAAAAAAAAATTTTTATATACTTAAATCAGGCATAAAAAAAGAATTACTATTAATACCATTTGGGAATTTAAACTATAACCAAAAAAAATTTTTATAAAAAAATATCAGTTGATCGCTGCACCTTTCAGTCGGTGATTTATATTTTAAAGGAAGCCCCTTTTCGTGTTTCCCAATATCTGTTAGATGTTTGTTGATTTTTTAAATAGTGACATAAAAAAAAAAAATTTAATGTGTTTAATTGTTTATATACAATATGTTTTTTTTAATTTATACGATCCACCCCCTCCAGTGTTTTTCTTGCCCCCCGCAGAGGAGTAACTACATATTTTGTGTTAAAAATCTAATTGTGTGTTTGATTCGTTGTTTGAATGTTCCTTTTTTTTCTGTTGTTGTTTTTAGCTATCCTGATGAAGCTTACAATCGTAGGCGAAAGCTAGATATTGAAATAAAATAGTTAGAACTGAGCACTTAACATTTTTTTTTACTGCTCCCCCCATTTATAACCCTGGGGATCCCTTTGTGATTTATTTTGTTTTATATATATATATATATATATATATATATATATATATATATATATATATATATATATATATATATATATATATATATATATATATATATATATATATATATATATATATATATATATATATATATGTATATATATATATATATGTATATATATATATATTATACAGTATGTCCACGGGGAAAAAGGGGTTGAAGAGAAAAAAATATTTTTAATTTTATGAAAAAGCTACTTCGATAAAAATTTTGCTACTTCTTAAAGTACGATTGGTATAAAATTTCAATTTAGGGTCAGAAAATTAAAAACTTAAAATCAAAGAGAATGTCATTTATTTGAGAAGATATGGTAATAACTTAGAAAAAGTTGTTTAAAATTAAAAGGAAATCTCTAATACTAATTTTCGAAAAAATCGGCCTACTTTGATTTATTTGAATTAAATTTTTTTAATATCAATTTAAATTTTTATTATCAATTTTATCAAAATTTTCTGTAAAGTAAGCATTTAAAGTTTATGATACTACGGCTAATGAATTTTTAAAAGCGAAGTGTCAATAAAAAACTTTACCATCAACGCCTACTAGTACAAAAATGAGTTGTTAATTTGGAATTAGAATTAATATTTACAATAATTTTCATCACAAATTAAAAAAGTAGGCCGATTTTTTTCGAAAATTGGTATTAAGAACTATCTTTTACTTTAAACAATTTTTTCTAGTAACTTATTTCCATATTTTTCAAATAAATGCACTTTACTTTTGGGTCCCAAAATTTTAAGTTTTTTCAATTTTCTGAACACCGGTATAAAATATGTTAAATATTTCTATCCCAATCACTTTAAAAGAAAATTTTTTTTTATCAAGAGTACCCTTTTTTTTAAAAATAAAATATATATATATATATATATATATATATATATATATATATATATATATATATATATATATATATATATATATATATTATGATAATATTTATACAAAAATGGTTTTAAAATTTTATATTATCAAGTAAATTTTGGCGTATGTTACTGTATTTCTACTTTCCAAATGTAGATGGCGTTGGAGTAGAGTTAAAGCATACTCCCTAATAGTAAGTTCTAATCCATAAATGGCAACACTTCTGTCGGCAGTAATGGCATCAAACGTGTCCGAAAAATTTCGTTAAGAAAGAGTAAGTTTTCCTGTGTTTATTTTATTATTTTTTACATAGAAAGTAACTGACAAAGTGCAGAAACGATTTAACTTCATTATTGAGTATTTAAGAAGCATTAAATAACTTTTGTATTTATACAATATAACTGTTTATTAACAAAATGGAAAATATAAATATATATATATATATATATATAAAAATATATATATATATATATATATATATATATATATATACATAAAAAATATATATATATATATATAGAAAAAATAAAATATAATCAAAAAAAATATATATATATATATATATATATATATATATATATATATATATATATATATATATATATATATATATATATATATATATATATATATATATATATATATATATATATATATATATATCAAACATTTGATATATATTGGGTATATATCAAAAATATCCGATATTTTGATATTTATAATAAATATTGAATATTTTCGAACCCTGTCGCGTTTAGTGCACACATGCGCTGTGTCGCCTTGTATTAGACTATCTTGTTAGACTTTTAAAAAGGCATAAAAAAAACTCTAAAAAATGTAAAAATCTGGTTTTTAATTAATACAATATTATAGAAAATAAATATATAAGATATATGTCTGTTTGTTATTTAGAAATAGTGTACACTTATTTTTTTTTTTAAATAAGAAGGTGTATTTTAGGACTAGGTGTGTACAAAATGTGTAAAATGGTGTAAAATATTTCTGAATAACAAACAGACTTTACGATTTTAAACAAATAATTTTCAGGAATTAATTTTAAACAAAAAATGTTTTAGGTGCTTAGTTATCTAGCAAGAAAATTGTTTCCAAATAACAAAAACTTACTTTTAGGTTGTTGGGCTTACCTTAGATAGGTACTTTAGTAGAATGCGCTTTGGATATACTTATAGTTTTGGGGTTTACTTTTTTGTAAAATAATGGATTTTTTGCAAAGAAAATATAATTGCAGGGGTGCTGATTTACTCAACAATGTATCTATTTTTTGCAAACTTTTTAATTTTTTTAGATTTTAGGAGATTTGTTGATGATAAGTTTTAAAATAACATTTAATTAATAAAAAGTAATGCTTTAAGAAATTTACTTCTATTATGTTTATAAAAGTTGTACCTTAGAAGTTGATTTCTCGCAAAATTATACAAAAGCGCATCACACCGGTTTTTATTTAAAATTAATTTTTATTTAGTTATCAGAAGTAACTAAAAAAATAGTAAAAATCCTTTAAATTGCTTTTAAAATTTACTGCTTGACGTAAGTAAAAAAATATTTTCTTTAGTTAGTGTCCAATATTTTTTAATGGATCATTCCAATTTTGCATAACGCGCACATAACACTTGTAAAGCTAATATTTTAATTGTTTTATTAAAAAACAAAAATCACATTAATCAAACAAGTTAAAATATTTATTTAAATACAACTGTATTTTTTAACATTATTGCGTTTAAGTGGCAATAAATTTGCCTGTATGACTACAGCATTCTTATAAAAAAGATACTATTTTATTATTTATTTATTTAATGATTTTCAACCTACTTATTTATTTTTAGTTGTCATCGATATACTATGTGTATGTAGTATTTAGTAAAATAGGTTTAATAATTGTTAGCATTCACTTAGTATTTGTTAATGTAAATTGGTAATACGTTTGTAACAGTTTTATAATTACCAAAGACATTCTGTAAGGAGCTTACGGCATTTGTTTGCAAATAAAAATCGTGCGGTATTAAATTATTGGCATAGATTCGCAACAATACTTCTTGGCATACGTATAGTATTTTTCAAGATATAAGAAAATGACTAGACATATCGATTATCTCCGACTGCAATAAAAATCCTCGGATCCTTTATGGCCATGCCAACAGAGGTAAGAATAGTTCAGGTCCGCACTTTACTCTATACGTTTAGATATAACCTGGGGCAAATAGGACATCATAAATACTTATATGCGCTGTGTCGCCTTGTATTAGACTATCTTGTTAGACTTTTAAAAAGGCATAAAAAAAACTCTAAAAAATGTTAAAATCTGATTTTTAATTAATACAATATTATAGAAAATAAATATTCAGTCAGGTAGAAATACGACCCTTTACGGTCGGGTGCGATAATTAGGTCAACCTACCTTAATAGTACCATAAAATGCGGGGGTTTTTACTGCATTTAGAAGTAGTCGAGACTTTTAGTTATTTTCTTATATCTTGAAAAATACTATACTTCCGAAAATGTATATCAAATCTTTTAATTAACATTGCTTTTGGTTGATAAGTTTAATTTTGTTTGGTGTTTTGAATAAATACTTAGCAATATGTGTACAAAAGCAAGGTGAGTTATCTTTCTAGAATTAATATGTACATGCAATTATCCTACGATTTTACGATTATTTGACTGCCTTATGACAACAATTAGTCCACTTAATCGATTCCCCACTATAATTAAATACTTAATATTTATGACGATTTTATATTACCTTGAATATGGTGCAATTAAATAAATTATATTTATTAGCAATAGCAAATAGCAAAAATATTTGTTTTTTTTTTGTTGAATTTACAATTACACTTCTGCCACTTTTAATAAAAATTAGTTTCCAATTATAATTATTCATTTTTAACGTAAAAATTTCTATAGTTAAGTATAATAAATAATAAAATAAAGTTTTTTCAAAGGACGTAAATAATTTTTAATAGTTATTTATTTTTAAAAAATATTTGTTGCAAGTAATCATTTAAGGGCAACTGTAGCTTAAAAATAGCCTTTAAAGTTTTTTTATATTAAATTAAAATTTATCATTGGGATTTTTTTTCTACTTTTCTTCTTCATTTTTTTTTTAACTTGTAATGGTCCACAAAGGCTCGATGCTTTAATACTAACGTACAATACCACCTTTCTTCAACCTAGCGCTTCTTCTTCTTCTTTTTCCTGGAAGCCGTCTTTCACTTACGCCTAATCTCCCATTGTCTTTTATACTAATCCTCCCTTAAGTCTTGTTCTTTCTACAAGTCTGTATAACCCCGAGACTGGTTGGTTGATATATTCCTGTGAGCTCATTTTCGGTGGCAAAACTAATGCCTGTCTTTTGTGATTTAATGCTTTAGATTCACACAGTATGCGATAGGCTGTTTCTTCCCCTCGTCGCACATTCTGCAACTTGGGTCTCCATTGTATGAGCCTATCTTGTGTAGGTGTCCTCTTGGGTTATCGTGCTTTGTTAGCAACCCTACTGTAATGCGACTTCTTTTCCTACGTTGTTTTAGTAGTTCTTTCTTCGTTCTTTTGGATGGGCCCCTTATAAAGCTTTTTCCATGTCTTACTCCACTAAGGTTTTCCCAGTATTTCTCGTGTTTGTTTCGGATCCACTCCCTGGTTGCCCTCGTGATGTGGTTTTGGTCACTCCAAGGGCAGGTTCTGGTCCAAAGTATGGTGTGGTTAATCTATGTCTCGCTAGTTCATCCGCTTTTTCGTTGCCTTCTATTCCCGAATGTCCTGGTACTCACAGAAGAGTTACCCTGTTGCGTTCTCCCAGGACCTCCAGTTCTTTTTGGAATTCCCATATCAGCTTGGACGTCACATTGGAGTTTACTAGTGCCCCTAGTGACGCCTGGCTGTCTGTTATTATGTAGATCCGCTTGCTTTTGTAAGCCCTCCTGTTATTTTCTTTTGCACAGTGCAGTAAAGCATATATTTCTGTTTGAAATACAATTCTGTGTATTCCTAGTGGAATGGAGAATTGTGAATTCTCATTTCACTGTACACGCCTGTCCAGTTCCCTGCCCGGTTTTGGAACCATTCGTATACCAGATGATGTCTCCAACCGTGCCGTGGAGATCGGATTGCTGCCACTCACAGCAGCTAAACAGAAACAAAACTGAAATTCACTGTTGGAGACAGTTATCATGAGTTTCTTTTAAAAACCTATTACCTGAATAAAAACTCTTTTACTAAACAACTTTTTTAATTTACTGCAGTTGTCTCTAAAATATTTAGTTTCGTATTGGGCGCCACCAAGAGTTTAACAAAACGATTTTCGTATTTCTGGCTATCAGTAAAAGCAGAAGTGTGACGCAACTTTACGATAACAAATTTTTAATTAAAAAAATAACATTAAAAAAGGCAAACCTAACTTATCTTATTTATGGTTTAATTTATCTTAAAATCTGTCTAAATTTCACACTCCATATTTCAATTTTTTTTATCTAAAAAGTGGGACATGAAACCCACATCAAATATCTACCAGATGCTATTGGCCTGAAGGGGAACACTTTGGTAAGGAAATTTGCATTTGGCACTGCAAAAAAAGTTGATTCTTTTTGCAGTGCCAGAGAAAAATCTTAGTTTTAAAAGCGAATCTCCCAATTGTATTTCTTCGTGAATTTGATCAATTTTTACCTTCAAAGCCCAAATGTCACGAAAAAAATTGCTTTTTTTGAAATTCGGGGCATCTAAAATATTTGAATAAAAAAATTGTTAAGTGGAAAAATTTCAACCGGCTATGATTTATAGAATCACATAAATAATGTTGGGAAATTTTGGATCTGGCAATTAAAATTAATCAAATTTAGAAAAAATACTTCAAATAGGGGATTTGCTTTTAAAACTTAGATTTTTTTGAATTCAAGAATGAAACTTTTCTTTACCAAGGTATTTTTCTTAAAGCCAATAGGTGTGTATATTTTTGGTTGTGGTATATGTTTGGAATATTGTACAGGTTAAATAAAAATATTCCGGTTTGATTTAAAACGTTAGTTTTGTTTATAATATAAATTGTAATTTTGGTTTTGCCAACATATTATACTAAAATAATATATTTTTTTACTTTTATTTTTACCTTTACAGCTGTTTGAGATGATTATTATATTATTACATAGGTATTAATTTTTTTAATGTTTTTTTTATGTCGTTAAAACCACCTATTATGTAATATATTTGCCACCTAAAAAATAAAACATAATTTTGCAACAACTATAGGCATAAAAAGTACTAAAAGAAAAATTATGTTTATTTGTTAAAACCTAGTCGACAAGATAAAAAATAGTAGTGCTTATTTTAGTCTTGTCAACATGTACCTTTTTGGATGAAATTTTTGTATATTCCCTGAAAATAACGATCAAAGTTTATTTATATAATTATATAAACAATTTAAAAAAAAGGGGTTTGGTTTTTTTAATATCTCGAAAATTATTAAAAGTATTAAAAATTTAAAAAAAGATCTGAAACAAGAAAGAAATTTTCTTAAAAAAGTCCTACCTCCCAGAACTGTAACTTTAATTTTTATAATTTTTACAGAGCCCTGAAAATAGCGTTAAAAGCGGGTAGTCTGGCTTCCGCGCGTTTTGTTACCGTGTCCGAGTAACGAATCGTGCGCGGAAGCCTGCTTTAAGCGCTATTTCAGGGCTCTGTAAACATTATAAATATTAAAGATACAGTTCCGGGAGGTAAGACTTTTTTTAGGAGATTTTCTCATTTTTTTAGATCTTTTTCAAATTTTTAATATCTTTGATAGTTTTCGAGATATTTAAAAAAATCAAACCCCTACTTTTTTTTATTGTTTAGAACTTTTGCAATTTTCATCGTCTCCTTTTTGGGCCTTTTCCTTAAACTTTCTTCATAATATTCCGATTCGAATGACACCTTGATCGTTATTTTTGGAAAATATACAAAAATTTTATCCAAAAAGGTACATGTTGACCAGACTATTTCGAGAGAACAGTTTTTCCTGAAGTTTTAACAGTGCCTATGAGCTAGTTCCAAGCCCAGCGCAAATTACTCTTATTCGAAATAACTGGCAATTAATATCTTTATGAAATCTTGTTGCAATAAATATTTGTGGTTGTTACTATAGAAAGAATGTCACAAATTAATGCCGCCTCAATAACTTGTTTGCAAACTTACGTCGTACAACCTACTTAGAATTTTTTATATTGATTTGTATCTACAATATAGTTTCTGCCCATTGTTTAATTTTAAAACAATTGTTTTGTATATACGTTTTAGTATGGCTAATTTAGGTAAGTTTTTCAGTTTAGGTTTTTATATTTGACGATCTCTGTAACATTCATGTAACGAAAATATTTAAATTTTAAGAGTAGAATTGTTCCTAAATATAAAAATTTTTAAAGAGAGGAATAAATTATTGGGGTATGTGTTAAAAAAAGTGTAAATCTCTATTTTGCTACTTACATGATATATTTTATATGCTATATTTTATGTTGTAAAATATAAAATATTGTCTAATTAGTTCCTATTTTTCTGTATTTTTTTGTAAAGCAGTTTTATTGTTCTCTTTAGATTATAACTACCCTATGAATTTATTAGTACTTTAATCATTTATATCTCTGTCTTATGAAATTTATTCGTATTTGACAAGGCCGTTGCTGATCTAATAACATGGAATTTGTTGAATAAAATATGTTACACATAAAGTATTGATCCCAAATTGTAATTATTCCGTTTATAATTTCCAAAGCTAATGGATATCTTTTTAAGCTCATGTTCCCTTTTTTTATTGAATATCCCCATTTAGCCCAATAGTCTAAGAGCTGGCTGCAAAAAACCTGGCCTAGCGAGTAACCGGATGAAATATGTTTTAAATAATACTACTCACTGTATTTATTGCAAAAATCATTTAGTGCCAGGGCAAATATGGTGCATAAAATTGCTATGTTTTTTCTAAGGTACATTTTTTGGACATGAACCATTCGAGTAACCGCTTGAAACTAATTTTAAAATTTAGTTTTAAGTGAACAAAAAATAATTATTAACAAGTGCCGCGTTTAATCTGGTGCTAACCCCATGGCACGACACTTTTTTTATTTTTTTTTGGTGCGTTACTGTACCCATCGAGTAACCGCTTTAAGCTATAATCAAATTAAAGTTTAAATATTTCTTATTAAAAAAATACATTAGTGCCACTTCTATTCTAATGACAAATGCCTGGCACGATACTTTATATTTCTTCAAGTCCCATTGTATTGTATTGTATTGTAATGAACGGGGTCGCTCGGCTCTAGTGTAGCCCTCCTTCACTTCGACCTAAAGAGATCTCTTGTGAATACCCTTCGTTGTTTAGTGCCCGGTAATTCCTATACCTTTAGCAAAGTTCAGGATACTACGCGGTGCAAGCTGAATAATATCTCTAGGAGTAAGATATACTCCTTCGAGGTATTTAAGCCGTTGTCGGGTCAGTTCTCTGCATTCACGGAGAATGTGTTCCTCAGTTTCGTTTGCCTCGTGACAAAACCGACATTGTTCATCCTCAGACATTCCCATGCTATTACTTTTACAACCTATTATAGAAACATTTGGGAATAAATAAATAAATCTGATGAACAGTTATAGTGATTTTTAAGTATTTTTTTTTATTTATACGAGTATTTTATAAAGTATAAAAATGAAATACAATGCAATTTTTTTCATATATTCTACTATAAAATTAATAAAAAAACTTCATTTCTGAAAATATACATAATATACAATATATAATTAATAAATATACTCCAAAAATTTTTGAAATGCTTTAACAGAACACGGGCGCACTGCACCAGAACTAGTTCAATAACTGAGACGCCCAATGTTCGCATCAAGTTTGGACAGGGTCTCCATGCATCTTTTTTAATGTTAAATCTCTCTCTCGGTAGCATGGGGCTTGAAGAAATATAAAGTATCGTGCCAGGCATTTGTCACTAGAATAGAAGTGGCACTAATGTATTTTTTTAATTAGAAATATTTAAACTTTAATTTGATTATAGTTTAAAGCGGGTACTGATGGGTCCACTAACGCAACAAAAAAAAAATACAAAAAGTGTCGTGCCATGGGGTTAGCACCGGATTAAACGGGGCACTTGTTAATAATTATTTTTTATTCACTTAAAACTAAATTTTAAAATTAGTTTCAAGCGGTTACCCGATTGGTACAGTTTATGTCCAAAAAATGTACGTTAGAAAAAACATAGCAATTTTATGCACCATATTTGCCCTGGCACTAAATGATTTTTTTAATAGATACAGTGAGTAGTATTATTTAAAACAAATTTCATCCGGTTACTCGATAGGTCAGGCTTTTTGCAGCCAGCTCTCGCTCTACAATAAGTAAACACATCGGAAGACCGAAACGAAAAAACTCCAACCAAGGGAAATTTTGGAAAGAAACCTTTATTTAAGTATCCTACTTGATATTCTGACAAATATCCTTAATTTAAACCATGAGTTTTTTTTTGTTTTAGGTGGTAAAAGAAGGTAAACCTTACTATTTTGACAATATATCTGAAATTATTAAAATTTAGAGACAAGTAGTTTTAAGGAAAATTGCATCTAATCAAATTCCAATCAAAAAGGTTTTTAGTTTTTTGCCGGATTGGCATTTTTAAAGTAAGTACTATTTTGCACTCAACCATTGAGGTAGAGTTCTATAGGCGGTTTCTTATTTTGTTGTCACCTAAACTAATCTTTTTCACCTCAAAGATTAATTTTATTTTTGAAATTATTTTCATAAAACTAAAAAAAAATGCTTTATTATTTGCTTGATCTATATCAAATGGTGTGTTCTTATCTTCTTTAAAAATTTCGACGCATCTTCATAAAAAAATTATTTAATTTCTAGGATTAATGAACCATGGCATCGATGTCTATAAATAACTAATTTTTTACAACTACTATTGGCATCGCAGCGTTTAGAGCAGGTGCAAAATGTAGTATTTGTAAATGATTGGGATTGATGGCAAGAGTTTTCGAAAAGGTTTTTAGCTTATTGTTGGTAATTGCAATTGCCCACCTACAGTCTTTAAGGTTAAGTTTGTTTTAAGCAACTTCTGGGCTTAGAAATAGACTTTAAATACCTTTTGTTCTAATGCACTAGACAAGGGCGGTAGATTGTTTAGTTTGAATAGCCTATTAAGTTGAAAAACATTTTTTTGCTAAAACTTACACCGATAAACGTACTAGAAAATCTTCTAGGTAAACTGGTAAACTTATACAATTGCAGAAATGGGGAAACTATATTGCTTTAAAAATTATTCATTCATCCTTTAAGGATACATAAGAGTACTCTATCATAATAAATACGGAAATGGTTACCGGTTAATTCTTCTATATTTTTTTTTACTTATTTTTTTAGGGTAATATATTTCCACTATTTATATTTACCCTATTTTACTCTCACCCCCAAAAACACGGTTTAAATCAAGGCTACTTTTCAGGGTATATTTAGGATAGCAAAATACGATCTTTACAAAAATCCAGCTTGGTCAGAATTGTTTTGAAATCAAAATGTTCGTTTGGGCTAATTCCTAAAATAAGTTCATTGAAAAACTTGGATTGTAATTAATTTTAAAACAGGTTTATTTGTATGTGAAATTACCAGATTCAAAACTAAATATTTAAACGAATAAAATTTAAGCAAAAAGAGCTGTAGCGGTATTCATGCCGTTTTTTTTTTATTACTGCAACTATCATTTACGTTTAAAAATATACTTAAAAAAACAAAGATGGGCGTTTTTATTTTATAAAAAAAATAAATTTAGATTAAACACTTTATTTGTATCCTTAAAAAAACATTTTGTCGAATTTAAAAGTCCAAGATACCTATTGGTTGTCGTTTTAAAAATACCTTTCACTAAAATAAATTCATGATACTTTTTCTTTGTTGATACATTTATTTACTTGTTAAAATCCAGTTATTAGAATAGCAATGATATATATTTACTAAAAAAAATGAAAATATTGAATACTTTTTCGTCCATAACTTAAAGAATCTTTAACGCTTTGCGTTATCTTTTTATCTTAATGTACGTATTTAATTTTTTGTTGTATTTTTAAGCAAATACTTTTTTGTCCTATAGCAGAAAGCACCATTCTTTGTATTAATAATTTATTCATATTTTTGCATTTTTGTATAAAGTTTTGTTGCATATAAATTTTATTTACTAGAAATATTTAATAAAAAAATGATATATAAAATAAAATTGTTTAATTCATTTGTTCTATTGTTTTTTTTTTCGGGGGGTGGGTTTTCCCGTAAGCCTCTCGGCATCCCTCTCCCCAATCCCTTTGTAATTCGGAATTCCGAGTTGCAAGTCGGAATTCCGAGTTCTAAGTCGGAATTCCGAGTTGTAAGTTGGAATTTGTACTGAAAATAAAAATAAAAATTTGTGTGGCCCTTCTACGCCTTCGTAATATATAATATAGGGTCATTCTAAAATTGACAATTTTTTTTATTTTTCCCGTATCTTTTAGCACTAACAATTACGGAGATACCCTATAAAAGTATTGAAAATGGAACACCCTTACATTATTTTTTCTTACTAAATAAATATTTAGCATCGTTTTCATAAGTGAGCTCCATTCCAGCAAGCTTTCTTACATTTCAAATACGTTGGGCACAAGGAAGTTTAAAGGTGTATGGAAGCCCAATACTGTAGAACAAAATTGTCCAGGCGTGCAGGGCAGCGGG
>JAHBCN010015414.1:0-21134 GCA_019359885.1 Listronotus oregonensis
TATATATATATATATATATATATATATATATATATATATATATATATATATATATATATATTATTAATATATAATTTTAAAAAGTACAATTTTAAGGCACGAATGTGAAAATTTGCAGAATGAGCGAAGCGAGTTCCGCAACTCACATGAGCCCCTTTAAAACGTACTTTTAAGACAAATATCATACAATATTATTTTACAAACGCAAAAATTTGTTTAAAATTATTTTTTTTTAAAAATTGGGAAGATATAGTTTTCATAGCATCGTATATAAAATTTATTGAAGTTCACATTTATGAATTCTAACAACCGTTGTTGATGCTGGTTGGTTACGGCATGCTTATTTTTAAATCTAATACATTTTTTTGTCATTTTTTTAAAAAAGGGGGGCTCGTTTTAAAAGGTTTTTATTTAAAAAACCCAACTTTTGGGAAAATGGGAAAAAAAAAATTTTTTTGGTTAGGAAAAGGATTTTATTGGTTGAAAACCCCCCCGAATTCCCAATTTTTTAAAAGAAAGTTTTAGGAATTAAGGGGAGGCCAAAAAGGGGGCTTTTTCGGCCCTGGATTTTCAAGTAAAAATTGAAATTTTTCCCCCCCTTTTTTTTTATAAAAAAAAATAAAAATTTAAATTTGGCCAAAAAAAAACAAAAAAAAAAAAGGGTTTTGGTTTTTTGGTTTAAGGAGAAAGGTGTTGCTAAAAAAATATAGAAAATATTTTTTTTTTCGTATTTTGGAAAAAAAAGCGGAGATTTAAAAAAGCATCAATTTTCCTTTTAAGCCTTTAATCGCTTATTTTTTAAAGCGGTCAAGGAGTGATTTATATCACCCCAAAAAAATCAAAATTTGAGCAAAGCGCAAATTGGCCAGTTTCTGAACTGTGCACATGATGATGAATACTTTCTGATAAAAAGAAAGTTACCATTTTGGGAATTTTTGGTGCCTATCGCAGAGAGGAGCTTTGTCAGGGGACTCTTGACGACTTGGAAGATATGAGTTATTCATTGATGATTCACATACGAGATACTAAAACCAAGGTACCACGAAATTTCATATCGTTGAAAATTTTTTTTTGGGATTATTATCGAAAGAAAACATGGCTTTTCTTTCCAGCAAATGTAAGACATCGGAGACTTTTCCAAAAAAATCCCAAAAGGGGTAAAATACCAGAAATCCCGTCGGAATTAACTTTTTTAAAAAAAAACCTGCTTCTAAAGCAAGTTTTTTGCAGTTTCCCAAATCCGATCCTCTATACAGGGCATTTTTTTTGCCGTTCTTCGGCGATTTTTAATTTCCCCAATGCTGGAGCAAATTTGACGACAATTAGGAGGGGGGGGTTGGAAATCCTCTACCGTTGGCAAGGGATACATCGACAATTCCTTAAAAAATAAGAATTTTATTGCCAGAGTTTTTACTTATAGGAAAACAAAAGCAGCAGATCGTGCCTCAGCGTCGATTGAGAATGGGGTTTTTTTTCTGTTCAATCCATCTCAACTACGGAAATGTTTGAACTGTGAAAGGAATTTTTTTTTTAAATTTTTGGGAATTGTACAATTAATATAAATCTTAATAAATAAATAAACGTTGAATTTAAACCAAAAAATTTTTTGACCTTTCACTTTTAACACTAGTGTTTTAAAATGTTACTTTAAGGCCCTAGTGCTTTAAAGTAACTTTTTTAAGACATCTAGATAGTGTTAAAAATTGAACGTTTGTAGAAAAATCTATTTAACGAAAAAAAAAGTATTAATAAGGGAAAATAATAATCAAGGCCATTAAAGGTTTCAGTCAAGCAAAAAAGTTTCTCATCAAATACACATAATTAAAATAAAGGACCACTTTTTAACCGTAAATCTCGTCTTCTTAAAGTACTGAGATCTAAAATTAGACCGCCTGTTCACACTTTTGTTATATTTTTTTTTTCACCTTGGAAGTTTTTTACTGTTGTGTCGGTGTTAAGAATCTTTTAATTTAAAACAGACAAGTCTTTTTTTAAAAATACAGACATATCATGAAAAATTTTAAAAAGTCAAAAAAAAAATGGAACAAAAATGTGGAGAGACTTTGGGCCAATTTTTGGGTCCCAGTATTTTTAAAAGACTAGATTTTTTGGGTAGAAACTTGGCCCTTATTCTACATAAATATAACATATAAACCAAAAGTTGTTTTTTAGTAAACCCTGGTCTTAGGGTAGAACCTAAACTTTAGGCTGAATATTAAATGCAGATAACCCCATCTTAACGTCACTTAAATCGCGCCTGATTTAAGGTCTAATAGATAAATGTAGAATTTTCTTTGTTTAGTAAATTAAATCACACCCCAATTTTAAATTCTTTAAAAATTTGGGCCTGAAAAACTCAGGATCAATGAGATTGCAAAATTTAAAATACTCCCAAATATAATTTTTTACGGCCCTGTTTCGGGAGTTATCTACATCCTAAAACCTACTTTATATATCAAATTTAAAGTTTTCTCCGGGGAGAAAGTGCCTCATAATTTTGATGACTCAATGGAGTCAGTCAGTCAGTAATTAGTAAAAAGGGTGATTATCAAAATCGAATATCTCAGGGAATAATTTTAATAACTTTTTTAATTATTTTATAAATTAAAAAAATTTGTGAATTTACAAATCATTTTTTTACCTTTTTAAAAAAACACGCCGGGGGTGGGTCAAAACTTTTGGGCCCAATCAATATGGTGCACCTAGATAATAATTAATCGTCAAATAATGCCCGAGTTAGTTATAATATATTTTTGGCGATCGTTTAAGTGTTAAATTTTGCAAATTTTCATTTTTATTTATTTTATTTTTTTCAAATGTTTTTTGGGGTTTTAAGCAACCAACCTAACAAAAGTAAGTCCAAAAACCAAAAAAATATTTTGTCATTTTTGGTTGTTAAAAAAAAATCGTTTAATGTAGAAAAACATACATTATAAAGGGTTATAGGGGTAATTTTGTAAATGGTAATAATACTTATAAAAAACAATCATTTTAAAATTAGCTATTTTATCAACAAGGGTAAAAATTTTAAAACCCAAAATATATATATATATATATATATATATATATATATATATATATATATATATATATATATATATATATATATATATATATAATTTTTTAAAAAATTTTAAATATATTTTTTTAAAAATTTTAAAAAAAGGATAAAAAAAATTTTATATTTTTTTTATATTAAATTTTATATTTTAAATTTATTTTAAATTTTTAAAAAATAAAAGTAATAAAATAAAAAATTTTAAAAAATTTTTTTTGAAAAAAAAGATTAATTTTTATTTTTTAAAATTTTTTTTTTTTGAATTTTAAAATTTTTCCCCTTTTTACCAAAAAATTTTTAAAAAATTTTTTTAAAAATTTTTAAAAAAAAAAAAATTTTTATTTTTTTCCCCCGGGTTAAAAAATTTTAAAAAAATTTTTTTTTTAAAATTCAAAAACTTTAAACCAGTTTTTTTTTTTTTTAAATAAATTACTTAATATTTTTTTTTACTATCTAATGCAAAATTTAAATAAAAATTTTTAAATTTTTTATACAAGTGTTTTAAAAAATTCTGGACCAAAAAATTAAGATATTTACCAAAATCTACAAAGGGAATTTCCATTGGAAAAGTATAAAAACAATGGGGGCCAACCATGAAAAAACAACAATTTTAAATTAACAAATATTTATGTATTACGCTTGCAAAAATAAGTAAAAAATTTAACGATATATTATTAAAAAAAAATTTTTTAAAAAAAAAAATCCCCGACAGTTTTTTTATTGGGAAACAGGGGTAAAAATTTTTTTTTCTGCTTTTTTTTTTCCCAAAAGGCGCATTTCCCAGAACCAAAAACCACAATTTCTTAAAAAATTTTCGAAACAACAAGCGTGGGTTAAAAAAAAGGAATAAAGGTTAAAAGGGTCACAAATGAGGAAAATTAATTAGCAATTTTGTTGATAAATTGAGAAAAATCCACACTTAAAGTCAGGTAAGTAAGGGAAAAGCAGTTGAAATAAATAAAAAATCAGTTTAAATTTTAAAAAAACATTATTTCCATGCAATTTAAATTTAAAATGCACCGGCTCTAAATTGAAAAAATTCGGGGTAAGTTTAGTTTTAGAAGTGATTTCGCATTTATGAAAATTTTTTTCTGATAAAGGGCCCCAATTACAACAATGGATGTTTAAAAAAGCATAATTTTTCATTCGCGGAAAATTAAAAAACATACGACAAATAATGGACTTCCCAAAAACGGTTTGGGCAAAAAAATCTTTAAAGGGGGAATTATAGGAGAACACGTAGTGGTTACATTTTTTCCGGTTTCCTTTCTGGTTAAAAAAATTAATTTTTTTTAAAATTTTTGTTACAAACATAAAAATGCTTTAGAAAAAAGTTCCCAAAAAATTTTTTTTTAAAAAAAGTCTTTACTTTTTTGAATTTTTCAAGTATTTTCATTTTTTCATTAACAAAAGTTAAAAACCAAATTTAACCTATTAATAAAATTATGACGTTAGAAAAAGTAAAACAAATTATAAAAAACTATTTAAAGGGTCAATCTGAACCCAAAGAATACATTATAAAAAATCCCCCATAATAATGATATGTTAGGGCTTTTTTTTTGTGCGGATAAACCCATAATGGTTTTTAAACTTTATCCCCCCCCTTTTTTAAACCCCTTTTAATTTTAATAATCACTAATTTTAAAAATTTTTTTTTTAAATATTGTAATGTAAAAACAAAGAAAATACATTTTTAATTTTTAAAAACGAGGGTGTTTTCAAAAAAGACGAAATCGATGGGAAAAAATATATCTAAAAGCACTTTTTAAAATTTTTTTTATTATTTAAAAAAAAAATTTTTCGTTTTTTATTTTTTTAATTTTGATAAATATAAATTTTTGAATATTAAAATTTTTTTTTTCAAAAACAAACTCAAAGATTTTTTTATAAGGGGGCTATGATTTTTTATACCCTTATGATATGGATATCAAAAAAAAAGGTTTAAAAGGGAAAAAAATTAAAATGGAAAAAAATAAGATTTCCCATGAATTTTAGAGGGTTATAACTGGGAAAGGGTTGGATACTTTGATGGAAACAGACTTAAAAACATGTCCGGATAAAAAAAAAACAAAAAATAGTTTTTAGTTAAAAACTTTTTTTAAAAATATTTTTATTTATATGCACTTAAAACAAAAAAATAAACTTTAAAATAAATCAAACCGAATTAATACATTTCAAAATTTTTTATATATAAACCTTTCCAAAATCTACTGTGTAGATAAGAATACAATATTAATTTAATCGGACATAAGAAATTCAAAAAAAATTTTTGTTTTTTATATAAGAGGAAAATTTTTAAAAACCCTTTTTATATGATATAAATTATATAAATAATAAATTGATGGGTTTGATTTAATTTAAAGTTATATTTTTTTTTTTATTTATTTAAATAAAGTTGTTTTTTAAATTTTTTTTTATTTATAATTATTATTAACAAACAATTTTAATGACAAAATTGGTGTAAATAAAAATCTTTTTTTTTAAAAAAAACTTTATTAAAAAATTCGGCAACCTTTCGTTTCGAAAAGGACGTTTTATTTTAGGTCATGAAAAGGGTTTTTCTTTATTTAAAAACCTTTTTAAAAAAAAAAAATTAATACACTAAATAAGTAAGGTAGTAAATAAAATTTTTTAAAAATATTCTTTTTTTTTTTGAAAATTTTATCAGTGATAGCTATTTTAACCCAATTTAAAATATAAACTTTAATTTTTCCCTATAAAAAAATAACTTATTTTCCCGATAAATAGTTCTTAAATAAAATACCTTTACAATTTCATAACGAATATAAAAAAATACCTTCTTTTTTAGTATTTTATTCACCGATAATTAATACATTTTTAAAAAAAAAAAAAAAAACAAATGCACAGTAATTGTTTACTATAAGAACCATTTCTTTAATGCATAAACTATTGTTTAACTTTGTAAATAAAATTTAACTACAACTGTATTATTTTTCTATTAAAAGAAAGTTTTTAAAGTCATTTTACCTAATAGTGGTAAATTTTATTGACTTAAAACAATTATCTTTTATGTTAGAACTTATGAAACCTAGTGTTAATTTTAAAAAATGCTTTTGTCAAACCCCATACAGAAAAGTATGAAATTATTTTTAAAGGTAATATAACTATCTAAATAAATATTAAATGGTAGTGAAACATTTTTGTAATAAATTTTTTATTGTTTAGGCAAGGTCTTAGATCTGCTCTCTTTGTTTGGTAGTTGGGAAATCGTATATTTACTTCCAATATTCATTTCTAAAATGTGTTCAATCCTGTTTTTAAAAAATAATTTATTAAAGAAATTGATTAAATATAATAAAAGGAATTAAACTATATTTAACAATTGTGATTTTCATTTACAAATATATTTTCTTTTAATAGTTATTTATGATATAATGTTAAAAGTACAAATTTAAGGCACGAATGTGTATGTTTGCGAGTTCTGCAACTCACATGAGTCCCATAAAACGTACTTTTAACACAAATATCATACACTATTTTTTGTACAAACACAATAATGCACTTAAATATTAAATTATTTAAAAATTGAAAGATATAGTTTTACATATCATCGTGTATAAAAATTATTAAAGTTGGCATTTATTAATGAATTCTTACAACCGTTGTTAATGCTGGTTGGTTACGGCATGTTAACTTCAAAGTTGATACATCATGTCACTTTTAGCTCGTTTTAGTTTTTACATAAAATCAACTTAAAAAAAAGAAAATGTAGGAGAAATATTGGTTGCATCAAAAGAGTAAAAATAAGTATATAATAAGAGTAAAGAAACGTTGCGTTACCTTTAAAATTTGATATTTCACTTTTAACAGTCTTTAAAGGTAACATTTTAAGGCATCTAAATAGTGTTACAAATTAAATTTTTAACACTTTGTAGACAAATTATATTTTTGTATATTTTGCACATTATTTTAGGTTCACAGATAAAAAGTATTAATGGTAAATGGTCGATATCTAACATTTTTATAAAAAAAATGGTATAGACCTACTTATAGTTTTTACGGTTAAGAAGGTATTTATTATATTTTCCTTTTTAATTTAGATGATGAAATTATTTTGACATTTTTAAATTAAGCTATTTTTTAAAATATTGCCCAAAAGAATTTTCTAAAATGTGTTTTATTTAATAAAAAAAAATAACATTAAAAAACCATTTCTTTAATTCGATGTTAAGCAGTTTTATATACTGCAGAAGTTATATATAATCGACTAGGTTATGCAGAATAACAGTAATTTAATCTTATGGGCATTACCTTCAGAATAAAATTAAATTTCTTAAAGCACTACATCCATTCATTTAGGCCAGAAAATATTTTGTCTTTTTTTACCTGTAGCAAAACAAGAAGTACCACTTTTATGCACTCTTTTACAGTTCATCTTAAGAAGCTTAATATTTTCCCTTTTTATTTACCTAGATTTTCTAATTTATGTAATCAGCCACCATCATATTTTTTTACGAAACCCCTAAATCCCGTGAAGCCCCGCATTAAATAACCATTATTTTTTTAAAATTTAAACAAAGACGGTACACCAGCAAGTAGAGTGTAGAGCTTTACAGAATTTTAACAACCTTTAAAAATTTAATAATTTATATATTGCAATGACACTTTTTTATATTAAAAATTAGCAGTCCTTACTTCAGTTAAATGGTTTTTTTCACTTCGTATCCTTGCCTACAAGCTGTTTTAATAAAAATTCTTTTGCCCTAATGAGATCCCTAAACAAAAACCCTGTTACATTTCAAAACGTTTATTTTCATTAAAATTTGGGTTAATTTATACATTTATACTCCCTGCCGCCTTTACCTTTCATAAAAATTCACCCCAGTGTTATCTTTTTCGTCTTCTTACTTTTAAGGCCGATATTTTTTCTCACTTTTTTTGTTTGTTTGTTGACCGCTTCGGTACTGGTCCCGGGATATAGTGACTGACTGTACTTAGCCTAAAACAGGTTAAGGTTTACTACCTAACACAGAAAAAAACACACAAATTTGAGAAACCAAATTTTAGAAAAAAATAAAATAGACTGGTTATTTAATAAAATTCAACAAATAGGTAATAAACTTGTTACATCTTTAAAACACAAAACACTATTAGATCTTAAGAAACAAAAAAAAAACCATACAATGTACGCGAATAAACAAAGAGTGTTTTATATAAAGTCGCTTTTAAATGTAATAAATTTATATAGGTAAAACTGCCAGATTATTAGCTAAAAGCACAAATGAACATCGAACTAAAATTAAAAACACATAATTCCATAAATCAAAAACCTATCAACATGCATTTTATAACAACCGCATAATAAACTGAAATGGTGTGGTATTTTAGCAAAGAAAAGTTGTTTAAAAAAATGTTAAATCAAAAAAAGAACAAAAATTTATTATTTATATATATTGTGATAGATTATTATTTTTTTAAATGTATTGGTTAAATTAATTGATTTTTTTAAAATTAAATTAGATTGAATTTTATATTTAATAACTATCACAATATACTTTTTTGTTTGTGGGGCGCTGAATTTTGCTCCGACTGTGTAGACGCTTACCTCAGGTGAGTTCAGTATTCAACAGAGCCTTACAAACCTATATAAATAAAAGGCTAATAAATGTTTGACACATTTCTTTAAAAAAAAATGATGAAAATTAAATATCAAACAGTTATCAAATTACGTAAGGCCTTATCAGGATATTAACACTATTACATTAATTAAAACCTTTGTCTTTTATAAATAAAATAATATAAATAAACTTTTATTATAATAATTTTTATTTTTTATTATAATTATTATTTTATGACTCGTTTCGACAAATTTAGAAAATTTTAAAAAAAAGTGAAAATTTTATTTAATTCGATTAGTTTGTCTTTACTGAAAATTTATATTTATTTTTTTAACTTTTAATTAAAATTATTTATTTATTATTATAATAAAATAGTAATTTGGTCCAACAATTTATTAAATAAAAATAAATCTTTCAAAAACAATATCTATTCTAAGTCTGGACCTGTCCTTTTTCTCCTAGCGGCTAGAAATCTTATTAACCTTATTCGGTTTTAAAATGTCTATTCTAAGTTACCTGTTTGATGTTACAAAACTGAAGTTCTTTGCTAATTAGTGAAAAGGATATAATAATAATACAAACAGGCTACGATGTCTTCTAGAAAGGTTTATTTGAACTGGACTATCAAAAACCATCAGCTGGATACCATTGGATGACGTTCACTTTGCAAAATTCATCACCCGGTTGACGACCTTTGTTTACTTTTTTATGTCATGGAAATAGGCACATATTTTATGTGATTTGTCACTACCTCCAGGTAAATTGATTATATTTACTTTGAATTAATTTTTTATATACACTTTACTTAACTTTACTTTCTTTAAAACATAAAACTTCGGAGGAAAAAACTGTATCAACTTTTTAGGTTATGTCTAGCACTTATATAGCTATGAAACCATGTCTATTCTAAAGATAAAACCACTTGGCGTTTAATTTCGTACGACGTTGCGAGACGTTACTCGATGACAACAATTCTGCTTGTCGGTTGGGAAACAGTGTTTTAAAGTCTTTTTTAACGTTTTTGTATTTTGGCATTACTTATGACGTTTAAAAAATAAATAAATCATGCGCTTAATCCATCTAACATCTAGAACAAATCGAATGCATATTAAACTACGCCGTTTCTGGAAATTGTCATCAGTGACGTCAGGCGTGCAAGAGATAGGCGTATCTATTGTTTATCTTCTCCGATAATAGTATCATGCTTTGAACCGTTTTCTTATGTTTTTTTTTCGAACCCTGGAGGAGCGTGGTTACTTTGCACTGAATTTGGACTAATCCCCTTGTTTTCGGGGTTAATTCGTTTATATACCCCAAAAACAATTCCCACTCTTTTAGGTAACATGGCGTTTTTCAGGCACCTAGATAAAATTTTAGCTGGACAAATAGGGCAATTTTAAATAATAAAATTTTAACTTTATTACTAAGCCTTCCTTTGTTATTATCTGGGCAGCTATAATCTCACTTGATATTTAGAGAATTTAATGCTCTTTTTAATGGTGTTTAGTTATATAAGTTTTATTTCAATCTTGTCACAATTATTTGCATGTAAACAAATTGATGTCATCCTTTCTGACTTTTTATATTTTAATATTTTAATATTTTTCAAATAAACCTCCTTTTAAATCTTATAACTAATACTAAATCTAAATAAATGATAATTTTACACATCTTTCATGACTTATCATAATCTTTAGCTTTTTATATTAACTCCACAATATGAGTTTAATAAGCTCAATTTTTGTCTGTTAACGCGTCCCGCACTATACGCAAAGATTCAAGTATTTATTTTTACTTTTTTCTTAAATATATTTATATCACGAGAAAGATGATTTCTTTCCCCATCTTTTGATATATGGTTTGTTAGGTTTTTTATTACGTCCAGTTTAAAACTTCTTATAGCATCATTGGATGCCAAAAGCACTGTTTCACCAATTTTTAAAATTGTCCTTTTTCTTATTAAAATCCAAAAACTTTTGTTATTATGCGGTCAAAACTTAGTTTATACTTAATACCTTACTACTTCTTCTAATATTAAAATTTTCCATGAGTCAATCATTATTGGTTTGTCTGGTTTATATGCATTTGTTTATTCTGGTCCTTTCTATCACAATTTTGTAATTTATAAATATCTTGTTATAATATGATCATTAAATTAAACATTACTTATTTATTTCATACATTTTTCATCACCTTTTAAGATTTTTACAGTCAAGAACAGTTTTCTCCGATATTTTCAGTGAATTTCTGTGATTTTTTTTCTTGTGGTTTAAAGTTTGCAAAATGTTCATTCTTTTTTATCTTAGGTACCTTATGCCCATTACTTGATTTTAATCCAATTTTTATATTTTTATAACCCTTTTTCCCTTGAAATATATGCTCTTTTTATTTTTCTTTCTTTATATTTAATAATAAAATATTTTATTTAATATTTTTACATAGGGTTATACCATCTCTTAATATTTTTTTTATTTAATAATAAAATATTTATATATATATATATATATATATATATATATATATATATATATATATATATATATATATATATATATATATATATATATATATATATATATATATATATATATATATATATATATATATATATATATATATATATATATATATATACATTATTTTTATCCTATAAACGGGGTTAATCATACTCGGAACCAGGACCGAAGCAGTCCCATTGTACAAAGATTTCTTTAGCGTGTACCCAACAAGGACTTTTCACTTGAAATAATTTAACACGCAAATGGTTATATATGAAAAAAGAGCGAGTAAAACTGATGATGTTATTTATTGTTCTTTTACAAATATTTTGAAAAAATACTGCATTAGTCCTATGTGTAATTTGTACGTGGCTTTATTAAGGTTACTCTAATTTATCCACTAAAGATTTTCATAAATATTTGTTTCATCTGAAAAAAAAGATCATTCATGGGTGCCTATGTAATGTTTGTAGGGTTAGGAATCCATAAAATTTCGCAGAATAATCTTCATTGATTATCCTTGGAAATATATCTTGCACCTTAACTAATAGGTACTCCGTCATCTTTAGGTGAATATCAGGGTCAAAGCCAGACGCTTTAATAGTCAAACAAACATAGTGGTAGATTGTATATTAAATATAAAAAAAGCAATGGGGAAGGCAGTTATTGCTATCAATAAACTGCTTACTGTTATTATGCAGCTCAGCCAAACTATGACTACACAACTTAGTAAAATTAAATTACCTTAGGCAAATAATAATAAAAGTGGTACTATAAAGATTTTAGTTATTATTAGACATCGTTTTAAAGTTAAAAATTCTCGAAATGCTGATTTTCATTATAAACGGTATACCATCCCAAGAAGGCAGTGAATCATTATTTACTAAGAGGAAAAACAGTGGAATTCAATTTTCATCTGACTTATGTTACTGTTTTTTTTTGGCTGCCAAAAAATTATCTTTAAAATGGGCCAGAAAGTGACCCTAAAGTAGAACAAGATTGCATAACTCATAACACTAAAACTTTAAGCAGCACTGTCCAAGCACCGAAACAAACAGATATTGCATTTCACGGCATCTTTTAGACACGGTAGTGCCACCACGGATGTTATACAAATAACTTCTACCTCTGGACTATCCACTCAAGGAAATATTGATTTGTGCATTAGTTTAAATATGACATTGGCATTTAGTATACTGTATAAAGAAGTCTATCCAAAGAACTATATGTAAAAAAACCTATTTAGCTTTTAGTTATGTGCCTCCTAATTTTGCTAAAATTAAATTTGTCATTCAGCAGAACCACGTTTTTATATTTTTTTAATTTCTATCTTTTACGCAATAATAAAAAATAATTTTTATTACATTATATATAATTTATATTCCTTATTGGGAAAAATTATTTTCAAAATGCCTTTAAAATATATAGACACAAAAAAATATAAAAATTTATTAACGAACTGTTATACATATATATATGTCATACCTTTTGAAATTTTTAACATCTTGTAAAAATTCAATATTGTTAATGTAATTTAGTTATTCATTCTTTCTATCTTTTAAACTTGCTTTTCGTCATAGGGTTGTTCACACGATTTATCCTTAAGTTCCCTTTTACCTCAGTATAGGGTGGTAAAATGGATGGCACGTCAAAAATACAGCGTTTATTAAAAAACTTTACATTGGACCTGCTTTGAATGCAGAATTAGCAATTCTTTAGGCTATAAGGATGATTTACGGTGGATGGCGTATAAAACATAGACGAAAAAACATTTAAAATTAAAATTTTACATGCTGGTATTTATAAGTACGCTTGCAAAATAATAGATAATCTTAGACTGTTAAAGACGCACTGGTAC
Organism: Listronotus oregonensis; assembly: GCA_019359885.1. Classification (NCBI taxonomy): domain Eukaryota; kingdom Metazoa; phylum Arthropoda; class Insecta; order Coleoptera; family Curculionidae; genus Listronotus; species Listronotus oregonensis. Next base: position 12,994 of record JAHBCN010015414.1, read on the forward strand.
TATTTATCAATTTTGTTATTTTAAGAAGAATACCCCATTTTAATAAATTTTATTTTTGAATTTAATTAACATTTTTTAGTCAATATCAAACTTACGCTTTTATATATTTTAAAAAAATGTTTTTATAGACATAAAAATCCAAGGGCGTTAGGTCAGGAAATCCAGGAGGCCAGGCAATAGGTTGACCTTTACCTATCCAACATTTTGGATAGACGTTATTCAGGTGCTTCCGCACAGCAACGCTGAAATAAGGCGGTGCCCCATCGTGCATGTAGTACATGTTTCGGCGGGTTTTAAGTGGTAAGTGCTCTACTAAATCGTGAACACCATTCTGAAGAAACTCCAAATAAAATTGTTGTCGTGCCAGCATTACGAATGGTGCAATCAAAAAATGTCGATGACTCCAGCTCAGACAGAAAATTTATTGACGCTGATGTTGATGACGCAAAACCATAGTTGCATATAGGTTGAGTAAATTAACGATACCATTTTTAATAAACCGTGAAAAGAAAAGTGCTAATGGAGTTTACAATATTTCGTTGCTGATTCAATACTCAGTTTGCCAATTACATTTTGTGGGAAAAATCTTCAGAAATCAGTTTATGCACTCTTTGCAAATAATAAGTATATAATAGCTGTTCCTAAAGAAATTCATGTACTATTGTTTTTCACGTAATTAACAGCGCTAACAATGCTTGTCGAAAAAGTGGCTTTTACGGTATTTAAAACATTTTCCTCTATTTAAATCGGTCATTTAAGAAACCCCGTAACCCAAAAAACACATCGCAGGCACATTCATTTGAAAAACACCTGTATTATGGGATTTCTCAAATAAAAAGATGACGTTAATAATTATTTCAACCTTTAGTTCTATAATAACAAGCGGCGTTTCTCTGCGAATCGATGCGTCTACAATTTAAAATTATGAAAATGCTCAAATGTTACACTGGCTAAAATATGGACTTACAGGATTTCCCAAATGACCGATTGATTTGTGAAGTACGTATTGTTCTTTCCCGACCAGCATCAGTACTTTTTTCCAAAATTTCCCAAAATTATAAAGAGATTAAGTAATATTACCTTATTAAATGGAATGGTCTACCATTTCTCTTAGACGTTGATCAAATCATGAATAATACGATTAAAATATCTGTTGTGATATAATCTCATGGCTTCCAAGGCATTGCAAGATGCAACACCATACATCGAATGTAGCTCTGCATACCCAATAAAGAGGTATTACATATTTAAAAATATGATTTCAGAATGCAATTCAAAAAGTAATAAATTAATATCGAAGTAAAGAATGGATGTGTCAGAGATGTAAAAGCTGACAAGTTCTAAAATACAGGTTAGTTATTTTTTTTTTATCTAAGAACGTTTACAAAACATTTTTTTTTGGTGCCGATAAAATGAACACACATTTTTTGCCTACCTAGGTCAAACTGCAATTTACAAAATAACCCTTTTTAGGCAACAAGTAAAACTCCAATTTTGGATCGCATTTTTTTTTATTTTAAACTTGATTGATTGTTAAACATTTAATAGGAACAAAGATGTATCTTTTATCGAAATACGCCAAATACATGATGTAATAAAGAGACGTTATTTCGAAAACGGTTAGGATTAGCGGCATGAATAAAGAGTTCTTATTTTTAGTTTATATTAATACATGGCGTAAAAAGGGGGTTACAAGTGTCACAGGTAGTTCATCCTTGCAGCTGTAAGTAATTTACAACACTTTTTTTGATAGCAATTTAAAGAGTCATAATGGGTATTACATCCTATTAAGTAATTATGTCTAAAAAATTAATTTTATTGGAAACCCGTACGACAAAAGAATATATGAACTTTTAGGATTCTTTTAACGTTTTTTTTATATCCGGGGGATTTCTCATATTTGCCAAACACTCTGTATATTTAGTGACCGATATAATTGTCAATGCATATGGGATAGCGATTAAATCGAACACTATTTAGGTTTGCTTAAAAAAATCAAAATCAAAATTTTGATATCCATAAAGCATTTAGATTTAACTAGATTACCAAAAGGAAAATCTTCTTTTTGAGACAATAATCAAAAATTCGGAGCACAATATTTCGCATCTTTTTGTCTTCTTAAAAATACATAACCTCTTCAGAAAAAAATATGTATTTTCATGTTTTTCTATAACAATATTTAAAAACAATAAAATAAACCTGGCAATGGGAACTCTCGCAATTAGACAAAAGTTTTTAAAGTTTTAAAACCTTTATTATAATCAATCTGAACACAAAACGAAAACAATAAAAAGATACACCATTGCTTACCTGAAAAATAATGGCATGTTAATATTTTTTTTTTGTGTACAGATTGACCCTAAAATATAAATTCAATTTTAAAAAGTTTAATTTTATTTTTAAATATTGTAATATTCATGTGTTCATATTACATTTTACTTTTTGGAGAGCAAAAACATTTTCGATAGCATGAAAATGGTGTGAAACATTTAAAATTTGTTTGAATATAAAATCCCTGACATTAACTACTTTATTTATTAAACACGTTAGTATGTATACCTTGGCCATTTTTCTGTAATTTGTGCAAGTGGACTTCTCTAGAGAGAGTATTATATTTCACAATAATTAATGCAAAAATTAAATTAATTTATCAGCTCAAACTTGCTTTAATGAATTTTGTCTTGGTAAATAAGGAAACTGTAAAATAATTTAGGGCAGAGATTTCCGCCTTGGTCTGGTACTAATTTATGCAAACATGAAGCATGACTGACTTTTTAGGTTAAAACAGTTTTGTTTAATTGAGGGCTTTTTATTTATATTAATGAGGTGGAAATTATTACGGACCTCTGTAAATTTTAAGAGTAATTTAATTAGTTTTTTCTGTGATTAAGTTAAAAATTTGCTGCTTTTTAAGTTATAATAATAATTATTGTAATTTAAAAAGTAAATTATCATTGTCGAGTCATGTCTAGGTTGATTACAGTGTTGGAAAAGTGCACATATGTTTTTTCCTAATAACTTTTATGTTATGTTATTTTATCTTTAAGTAACCGAAAGTTTTGTTCCATATACATCCCCTTAGATTTGTAGTAAGGAATATCATATATTAAGTTTCTTATTTTTCTCTGTCACCTTTTTTTAATTTTGTAAAAAAAGTATTGAAATAAAACAGATATTTTCCTTGTCGCTATATTTTTTATGTATGGAAATAAGTAATAAAAAATAAAAAGATGATTAACAAATGCACTGATTTGGGGGGTAATGCCATTGTATTTGCTGTCACAAAGAATCACTATGACTGTATTAATTACAGGGTGATTCCCAAGTTGAGCTTTTTTTAAACTGTGTATAAAACTAGTTAAAATAAGCAACTTTTTCTTATAATTTTTTTTAACCCAAAAATAACAAAGCTACATACATTTATTTAAAGGTGTGTCTAGTGCGGGCCTGAGCATTAAAAGATAGTTTATTTCTTATTTACGTTTGTTTTTTGTCTTTTTAATCACGCAATATCGCTCAGTCGTATTGCTGTAATTAAACGGACGAGGCGAGAGTTAATTTTAATTTTAAATAATTGTTGAATCGCATAAATGGCACAATCCAAAATAATTAATACGTGGATATATTCCTTATTTATGGAGAGTGTCGTTAATCTGCGACCGCTGCCTCGAGATTGTACGCGCGACGGTTTTCCTTGCGGGCTTATTCTGGATCCAAGTACTCGGGTGATTGCAAGTTAGGTCGGTTTAAGTCAAAAAAAGTGTGGACAACTTTGCGAAAAATCACGTCCAACGTGTCCAAGCACTACAGCCAGAAGACTTCCTGGGCGGTGACAACTTACTTAGATAGTACCGTATTCAAAACACTAAATAAATGTTAGTTGTTTATTTCAATGAATTCTATATAAACTTAATAAAAAGCGTCAACTTAGGAATCACCCTGTATAAGTTTGGTTAATCCTTTTTTAGGAGAAGGGTTAAGTAGCAATGTGTTATAAAGTTTTTTCGAAGTTATTCTGAACCAATTATGTATGAGAAATCCCTTTTATGCATATTTTGTTTCTAATACTTATATTAAATTTATTTTGGTTTTGGTGGTATGGTTAGAATAATAATTTATATATCTGTTTGAGCTTGTTGACTTAATATACCAGTCAAGAATAATCTAGTTATTTGTTTGTCTTACTACTCTAGTGTCCATAAATGGTACACCATTGTTCTTTTACTTTTCCACCTTAAATTGTATGAGTTTATTATAATAATTAAAATTCTTGAACATCTCATAAATACCATCTATTGAAACAGATGTTAAAATATCATTAACGTATTTTTTTTAAGAAAGAAATTTGAAATGATAATTTTGGGACAAACGTTTCGATCAAATCATCCCATAACATACTGCAATAAAATAGGGATTATTATAGCCCTCATAGGGGTACCTAAAATGTGTTTTTTATATAAATCATTAAATTTAAAATATGTGGTTTAGACAAGAAGTTATAAAACCTCCAGGAAGCTCTACAGACTCAGTCCTGTGTTTAGAGATATAGCAGATTGGTCATTTTTTTATGTATTAATGTGTAAGGTATGTTGCTAAATAAAGATTTATTAAAACTGATTAATACATAGCGACTTAAAAGCTGCTGCTTCTTCTTAGCAAATAATTTGGCGTGGGATTACTAATAAGCGGCTAATAGTAGGAACCATTTGACAAAATATAAGTCGACTTTTTAATGTATGTCGTTTTATTAAGTATGACTGTTACATTTCCAAAAATTAAATTTGTTTCAAACCTTATGTACATACACACCAAGCTAGAAAATAATTTCACTTTAGGGATAAACTCATCGTTAATGATAGGGATTAAAAATCTTTTAAAGAAAAATAGTGTTCTGTTTAATTTCTTAAAATCATGTTGATCTTAAAACTTAAGTAAATTTTTAGGTATTTTGATAATGGTAAGAGAACAGGTGATAAATTAAATTTGCAGAATATGCGTTTTTAATGCTTTTAATGTTATTTAAAAATAAATTAATTTAAATATTTATTTTTATAACCCATCTTTTGAAAAACCCAAAAGCTTTCCTAAAGAGTTTACTACCTTAACGTAAAATATCAGTAATATTTTTTTTTTATATTTTATCCAAAGGTCATATTATCTTATTATTTTTTAATTTAGATATGCAATCTTTATTGTCGGTTGGAATCAGTATTTATCATGTATTACGCTTTAAAAAAAATAATTTGACATAAAAAATACCAAGTATAAGAAAAACTAAAATTTTATTTTAAAGGAGCAAAACTTTTGTCAACCTATTAATAGCAGCTGCGGTTCGCAGTTGCTTTTAGGGCGCTAAGTTTATTTACAAGGGGCGAAAATATTATATTAATATTTACAGTGAATAAATATATACACGTTCGGCGCTTGAAAAATTTCGAATATGATTTTTGCGCAGTGTGTAAGAAGGAGACGGAGTAGAGCGAGAACAAATATCGTGTCGTCGTTGCTTATCAGTCCGGTCAAAGTTCGGTTGCCGATCATGTTTACAATTTATTTCCACCTTTGGTACGAAGACGGATACAGTAATAAAATAAAAAATGGTCTTCACTGTTGAACAAAAGATTATATCATTAAATGAGTATTGTTTTTTGACTTGATTATGGGCAGTTAAAAACAACATACATTTTTATCTATCGTGAGCGCGTAAAATTCCAATACTTGATTCGAGGCTGACCTATAGCTCCAAGCGCTTGCTAAACATCACTGCCAGCTGCCAGCAGTGCAAGCGGTACGGGGAATCGGCGTCGCTATCGGTGGGAGGTTACCGATGCAGTCGTTCTCTGTCTACTCTCTATCTATTAGTGTCTAATACATTAAAATTCAATCCGTAAGATTCAACTCGCCAAACGTGTATATATATATATATATATATATATATATATATATATATATATATATATATATATATATATATATATATATATATATATATATATATATATATATATATATATATATATATATATATATAATATATATATATATATATATATATATATATATATATATATATATATATATATATATATATATATATATATATATATATATATATATATATATATATATATATATATATATATATATATATATATATATATATATAATTTTTATAATTAAGAAAAAAAAATACATTATTGTCATTTAAAAAAATTTGCTTTTAGATGCAACTATGAAATATTACGATTATCGCAGCAAAAAAATTACTTTGTTTCAGCGCAGTTCAATGTGTTTTGTATACGTAACAAAAAAGCATAGTAATAGAATATGCTTGTTAATGTTGTTTAAATGCAGTAACTCGATTGATACTGGATATAATTTGCTAGGAGGTAAAAATAATTAAGAAAATAGAATAAAAAATTTAACGAAACATAAAAAAGCCGTGGATGTGTGTTAAAAGGCCGAAATTTTAAGCAAAGCAGACTTAAATTTATTATTTAAAATTACACAGGCCACAAAAAAGTAATGTGGTCTGGGTATCGGACTAGGATTTTTAGGAGTATTTTTTTCCGCTGAACACGAATCTGAAGTCAAAATTGTGGATCAAACAGCAAATAATCGACAAAAGGCGTAATTTGAGATATTAAGGTTTTTTTTAATTTAAAACGTCAATATCTCAAAAACTATAAAAGATACACGAAACTTTATAAAACATAAATTAATTTTTGCAGAATCTTTAATTTAAGTTAGTCTTAATACAATATTCTTTGAGTTAAATATAATCAAAATACCGAATTTTCAGGATTTTTTTTAAGGTATGCCCCTGGAAAGAATTAATTTTTTTATTTTTGATTTTTTTTGCAAATTTTTAGTGATTTGGAATTTAAATAAGTAAAATAAATTATTTTTTATTAAAAAACCCAAAAATTACATTATTAAAAAAAATCCTATTTTGAAGTGAAATTTTTGATCAAAATTAGGTACATTTTTCTTTATATCCCCTTTATTATTTATCTTATTAAGAATGTTTATATAACTTTTTTATAAACAATTTGAAAAGCTCTCTTTTTTGTTTCAGAAAATTTTTTGGATCTCTTATAGGTTACATAGTCGTAGTCCAAACATTCCGTGGTAGCGGGCTTCTGCTCGTAAATGTACAGGGTCTTTGATTATATTTACGTGGCTTCTAGAGCCTTTATTTTTAAAGACAGAAAAAAATGTTCTATATAAAAGTTGTAGGTTTATTTCCATATTATCTTTTGAAATTATTAGTAAAAAAATATTGCAACAAAAAAATGGAAAAATATGGGCAACTTCAACTTTTTTAAATGGAACACCCTGTATATTATGTGCTACAAAAAATATATTTTTTTCTGATTTAAAATATATACACATTGATGATATTTGGATAAACCATTTTTGAGATATTTAAGCCTAAAATATAAATAAATTGAAAAAAAATCATATTAGTATCAAGAAAGCTATGAAAACAATAAAATTGTTTTAATAAATTTGCAGTATTGATATTGTAAAAAGTATAAATTTATCATTTTAACTATTAAAAGTAAGTTGTATTGCTTTTTTGTCGATGGGCTATTCAGAAGAACAAAAAATCTCTATTATGCGTCTTTTTTTATGGTAACAATAATAATGTGACGAGATTGCAAAGGGAATATTACTTATTATATTCTTAACAACGGGTACCATCTATAGATACTATTAATTACATAGTAAGAAAGTTTATTGCACGAAAAAGCTTTAAAATGAAGAAAAGGACTACAGCACGACATGAGAACAAGGTTTTGGATATCCTCGTTTTTTCAGGATAATTATTATACTTTTTCTATTGGACTTTGCACTAACTACTTTTAATAATTTTAGAAAATCCTGAAATATCGGTCTCGGATGCGGCATCTGAACTTAATAAAACAAATTATAAAATTTATTTAACCTTAAAATTTTACAAATTTTATCCTTATAAATTTATGTCCGTTCAGAACCTTCCTGAACAAAAGGTGCAGGACCGACCTAAGTATGCATTGGAAATATCTAGGTTTATGCAGCAGGATCCCAAGTTTTTAAATAAAATTCTGTTCGACAAAACTTTCTTCACTTTAACAGGAATTTTTAAGTACAAAAAT
>JAHBCN010015415.1:0-20947 GCA_019359885.1 Listronotus oregonensis
ACTTTTTTGGCCCCGAATATCAACATTCTTCTCGGTACATTTTTTTGACTTTCCTCCAACCCCAGAAATAGGTTTTGGGTCCTATTTCTATTTTTTTTGAGAATCTCAACAAACTGACTGGTCACCTTTTCTCGAAGTTTTAGTCAAACAATTAATGGACATATATTTTCGGTTACAGAAAACCTACCCAAACTGGACAATATTTACACCAGAATTCCAATCCCTCTAAAAAACGAAGAAAAGAGCATCTATTTATAATCGCGCAGTATCCTTAGGCAACAGTAAGGAATCCTGCAAGCCGAAATAAGTAATATAATGGGGACTCAAGCAAAATAAATTGAGAGATTGGTTAAGGAAACAATCAATACACATGAATATAAGAAAAAAAACCTAATTTGAATAAGACTAGAAACAGAACAGACATAATATTAAAACAGCATTTAAATCCCAAACCCTCAAAGAAGTATTCTTACTAAGACAAGATTTTAATCGGATGTTGGGATTTTTTGTCGTCAAACTGGCTCAAAAAACATTCAAGGGAAACCCAAACAGTTGATACTGTATAAACTTTCAAATGTACATTAGTCAGTAACAGAACTTTGAATTATGCCAAAAAATATATTTATAAGTTTGCCAAAATTATACTGAAATTTTGGGACAAAGATTTAAAGGACACAATTATAAGCCATTTAATTGAAAATTTTAATGCCCTTTTTTTAATGTCGGTCGGCTTATCTTTTTCTTTTTTAAAATATTTTTAAAATCAAAAAACATTAGAGATTTTTTGAAAAGAAATGACCCCTGCATTCAGATTTAAATTTCGAATTTGAGATACCACCATACCTTTTTTTGGCGGCTAGTTTGTTTTTCATCATATTTATGATTTTTTCCTTTAAAATAAAGATAACATTTTAAAAATTTTTTTGTCAAAATACAAAAAAAAAAAAACAATGGGAAGGACTGAGACCCTGCATTACAAATATTTACCATTCATTTCTTAATAAAAACTATTAAAAAAAAATTTAAGTGCATTTTTACCTTTATAAACTTATGTTCCCCCAAAGACAAAGGTTCACTTAGTAGAATTGACTAAAATGTTTTTTTCTGACTTTTTATGACTACGAAGTGGGGTTTACATTAAAAAGGGTTTTTTTAATAAAATCAAGTCATCTTCACCCAACTCGTTAGTGTATGCCGGTCCTGATTTTTTTAGTAGTTAAAAAAATGTCCTTTTATCCAATTTTGTAAAATTTTCTAGCTCCCCTATGATATTGTTAGGATTTTAAAATATTTAGCTAAAAAAGGGTTTTTTTATTTAGGTTTCTAATTTATTTTAAATAAATGACCTTATTTTTTTCTGTTTTATTTTTTTTTTTTTAAACTTTGTGAAAGTCAAGGATTTTTCATATAATATATAATAATCAGACATATACATATACGCTCCTAAGTACCAGGTACCGTGAGTCGGGGTTTTCCAATTTTTAAACCCCATTTTTTTCCTCAGTTCTGTCAACGTTTCCAAGCACTGAAAATGCAAATTGATTTCACAGCTTTTTTAGAAAACCCGGGTAGTGCCACCAGGACGTTTTTTTTATATAACCCCCCTAAATATTCTTGGGGAATCAAACGGATCGCCGGCGCAGCGACGAGACCACCACTTTTACCGGAGAGACTATTTCGACGCCATTGCGGATTATCCTGAGGGCGCTGGTTTCACCCTTTACAGTTTTTGCATTCTGTAGTAAAATAAATTTTCCAGCAAATTTTTAATTTTTCCAGACATTTCCATTCTTTTCCACATTCATAAAAAGCGCGAAGGAAGCCCCCGGGAAAAACCGGGGGGGGAAAAAAAAAGGGGGCCCAAAAAAGCTTTTTATTTTTGGAACTTCCAAGAGGGAGCGGGGGTTAGTTAAGAAAAAAAGTGTTAAGTTATCAAGTTGGAATTGGTAAAACAAGTCCATTTTTAAAAAGTTGCAAAATTAAAATACTTCGGGGAATATCGGAAATAAAAAAAATTTGCTGATTTCGTTTTTTTTTTCGCTTTAAAAGGGAATTAAAACTTTTTTCCCCCTTTTTAATTAAAAAAAGCGTTGAGAGATTTTTGCCTTTTGTTTTCGTTAAACAATCATCAACTTTTTTTTTTAGATCGGCACTCAATTTTTATTGCTTTTTTTGAAGATCCCCCAATTACAATGATGTATAACCTTAATATTTTTCTGTTAAATAAACATATTTTCCATAAGAGACAATGGTTAACGGAACAATTTCTTATGGGGGGTTCCATATTTGTTAATAAATATTAAGTTTATACATTTTTTTAATTGGGATAAAAAGGGGTTTAAAAAAAAAAAATAAAAACCGGTCGTTTTAAAAATAAAAATTTATGATGGAAAGAAAAAAAACGTCAAAAATGCTTTTTAAAGAAAAAGGGGGCCCTGAAAAAATGTCTTTTGTTTTTTTATTCTTTTTTAACGTCAGAAAAATAAAAAAAGAAATCGGGTTTCTTGTTTCGGAATCTCAAAATACTCGGGTTTTCTTTCTAAAGGGTTTAAATTCCAACTTTCCAAAAAACGACTTTTATTCCCGTTGAGATCCCCATGCATGATTTGAACTTGGCCCTTATCAAAAAACCTTGGGGATTATTGTCTATAATTTTTTTTGAATTTATACAAATAAGCCCCAAAAGACCCCGCTTGGGTATAGTGGGGTTTCTTTGCTGATGAGTATGAGAAATCGATGGAATAAGAGGGATCTGCGTTTCATCGAGATTACTTTGGGGGAGGACTATCAAAAAATTTTTTTTCAGTACTTGCTTTTCCAAAATTTTCATCTTACGTTTGTAAAAGGGCCCAAAAAATCTATTTCGTGTCTTTACAGAGCTTTTTTAACGGCGTCTGACATTTTATATTTTTTTCTCTGACAGTGCTTTAATTTGATCTTGGACACAGCATTGCTTACAGATTCCTTGTTAAGAGGAAGCAAATTTGTGCTAGTTTATTTGATATTGATGGTTCTCCCCGCAGAATTTGAAATTTCCTGAACCCCCAATACTGAAATTTATGCGGAAAAATTCCTGGTTTTAATTTTTTGTTGCCCCCCATCACTTCTTTTTTAAAAGAAATTACCCATATAATTTTTTTAATCTGAAACAAAAGTTTTTTAAAATACTTGTAAATACTCCCTAATTACATATAGTATTTACCCATTTCGCAAATTTAAGTACACTCGTCTTCAGGTTGGTGATCACGTGGTGCATCATATACCTGTAGCTGAGCTCTTTCCTACCTGTGCTTGTAACGATTAAAAATATAATTTTTTTTAATCGAAATCTTTTTTTATAAATGTGTTAAAAAAAGAAGTATTCCTCCAAAAAAAAAACATAAAAAAGGATGTGTGTTGTATTTTTTATGAAGTGAGGCCTTCCACTCATTTTCTAGCCGGTTTTAAATTATTTGGCGGACATTTGATAAAAAAAAAATTTCGGTTTTTTAAAATAAAATTTTTTATTTTACCTATTCGGCGTTTAATATGATGTTTTGAAAAAAGAAATTTTTTACAAAATCTTGTAACCCAAAACTAAGATTGGGTTTGCGCTTCAAGGGTTTTTTGGACGCTACTATCTAAGAAAATTTTTTTACCCCTTCCGATTAACACTGCATGAATCGACAATTTTCCTTTTTTTAAAAACCCCTTTCCCCTTTTAAATTTTTTAAAGGTAAACCAAAAAAAGCATTTAAAAGTATCCTGTAAAAACAAAGAAAAAACTAGATTTGATGACAATTTGAGATTTATCCCCAAAATTATGGGGTCCAACTTATGTTAAAGGAATTAAAAAAGATGTATACAAAAAATTTAGAATTTTTAATTTTTTTTCAATTTAACATTATTCCAGCCTGCTCACTTTGCCCGTATCTGTTGCAATTAAAAGATCTCTTTTGAAGCAAAACTTAAAAATTTAAGATCGACCATGAGTCAACAGCAGCGTCAAATTATTCTATCATCCCCTAATTTCTTCTTTAATTAAATGAATTCATCAGATGATAAAAATATCTTTAAAACTAAAGGGACAGTAGTTCTTTTTAAATTTTGGTATTACTTATATTTATAGGTTTTATTTTTGTTATATTTCGCCAGAATTTTTTGTTTCTATTGTAATTAAATTTTATCGTTTAAAAAACATTTTGGTTTCCCTTTTTTGGCTGATAGGTTTTTGCAATTATTTTTTTTTTTTATTACTATAGATAATTTTTGTTTTTTTTAAACTTTTTTATTTACGCAAATAAAAAATATGTTTTTATAGGCGCCACCAAATTTTTTGCACACAGGCGTCATTAGGTATCGGCAGGGTACTCTATTTTTTAAACGATTGATTACATTTTATTTTTTAAAGGTTAACTGATTTGGGTAGAAACCCCATCAATGGACGTAAAACTTTAAAAAAAAACTTCAAGCGTACCCGCCGGTGACGTTATTTATCCACCAGTGCCATTCAACAAACTCCTCTTACGCAAGAACATATAGTCCAACTGACGATACATTGCCAAACCCTGTGCTACCTCAATTAAAACCCGGGTGACTTCCTTTTTAAAGCCTAAGAAGTAAAATATTTTTTTGGGGTGCTTAAGATTAAATTGTTTTTTTTTACAAAAAAAAAAAAGCCCTTAGGTTTTAGTTAATGAAATCTTTTAGTACAATCAATTTAGTTAAAATTCAAATTTTTTTAATTCAGCAAAATTAATTATTATCATATTTACATTTCGCCATAAAAACCTCGACATTGATTTCAATTTTTTAATAATCTTAAAAAGATTTTTGAACCCCTTTAAAAATAATGTCAATTTGGCGAACTTCATATTTTTTGCCTCAAAAAGGGAAATGAAGAAGAAAGGATTTTTTTACCTAACCTTTTTAATCTATTTTTTTTACGCTTTTTTTAAAATGCTTAAGTTTTTTTGTCCCCCTATATTTAAATTTTTAATCATCCCGATTACCAATCTTGATTATCGGAAAGTTTCTGAATAATAAAAGGCATTAAAAAATTAATTTAAAAAAAATAATGTAAAATTTAAATAATATTTTTATACATACAAAAATTATCCAACAGGCTTACATTTTTAGCTGAGGTGGGAAAGCGAAGCTTAAAACTGAAAAAAATACTTAATCGTGCGATTAATCTTTTTTATTTTATCGCGTTTTATTTGAAATTATTTTCTAGAATAAAGGGGTTTGTCAAAGTTATAACAAACTCATCCAGCTTCACCCCCTTTTAACGGGAATAAAATTTAAAAAAAAAAACAAAGTCTAATTCCCAAATTACATATTTCAACGGTAAAAATAACGTTTTTCAAACAAATATTCATCTTCATTTTAACCCCCCAAGGGGATGTATTTAAAATTTTAAAACAGATTTTTTTTAACCGTTTACATTTATTCGACATTCGTCGACAATTTGGGACCAATGTCCGAAAACAAATGTTGAAAGAAAATAAGGTGAGTTGTCCACATTGTTTATATGGACCGAGAATGCATTTTCTTACTTGCGTTGGTTCCACGTTAAAAAAAACAAAAAAGATAAAAAATTTTACAAACTTAACTACTAACATACGCCAATCGAGGATTTTTTTAAACGATAGATCAAAAAAATTCTCAAAAATCCATATACAGCTTTACCGGCAATAATTCTTTAAATTCAAAAAAAAAAAAAAATATCAAGTTTTTTTCCCGTCACCAAAATCATATTTGTTTCATTGAATTCCTTCCAACTCCATTCCATTTTTTTTCCCTAAATTTATTGAATGGAATATTGGCCAAACGTGTAAACCTTATTTTCTTAAACTTCCCAAATTTTAAATTTTGGGAAATAGAATCTACTTCCCAATTTTTACCACTTACACATGGCCGCGAAAACAATGATAAATTGCTTGAAAATTCGCGGGTAATGTTGTATGAAAAATTTTCTCAGAAAATGGGTTGTTTGCGAAGTCTGCGGCAATTAAAACTATCGCCTTAAGACATGTCGAGGACATGCCGTTTAAACCCAAAGTCTTTTAGATGAGACCGGGCCCAAATCGTAATCAAAGTCTACATACCAATTTTTATACTTCAAGGTTCAGAAATTTTAAGTTTATGCAATTTTTCACCTCCATTCTACCCTTTTGGGGGGGGGTGTTTTCCCAAAATACTTTCTTTGCGACGTCTTCCTTATCTTCCTTTTAAATTTTTTTCAAAAAAAACAGATTATTTTTTTGGGGGCCCTTTACATAAACCCCAAACTTTATGGGCCCAAACCTAGGGATAAATCGTAACCATCATAGGGGTTTTTTTTTTTAGATGCGTTGCGAAACCCAATACCCAGATATGGAAAAAGGGAAAAAAATGTTTTTTGATCTTACAAAAAAGAAAAACCCAAGGGAAAAAAACTTATTCAGTTAGTATATACACCCACTGAGGATGAGCCAATTAAGCCATCGACCCCGAAGATGATTTGGAAAGAAAGTGAAGTAAAAAAAATAAAGACCTCCAAAAACCTAACAACTTATAGAAACCGGAGGGTCACTAAAATTTTGGGTTGGAAAAAATTTGTTAATTTTTTCTTAAAAATTTTACAAATTTGGGTGTCCGTTTGATGATTTTTTTATAGAGTAAGTTTAGATTAAGAGATTAATCAAATTTTTCTATGTATATAATTTCTAATACCTTTTTTTTTTTCTTGTGATTTCAAATTTATAACTGTTACACTGGAAGTATTTCAAAAAAAATTAACGTTAAAAAATCTTACGCAAAAGTTTTTATTATTACTCACATTATTAATATGGGTACAGTCCCGGGATTATAAAGGGTCCATGCAAATTTTATCGAGGATTTGATTGCTGTGGGTTTTAAGTTTAAATTTTTTAAAAAAAAACTAATATTCAATACTTTTTTTTTTGTCATCTATATTAATTTGTTGGTGTTTATTAGTACAGTAGATCACTATAAGCCCAGGGCTCGATAATCCCAAAAAAGCAAGAGTGGGTTCCCCCTGGCAAATATTTATATCATATCAAAGACACCATGTAAAATAGGGGGTTTTTTATCAGTGTTTTTATGATAGGGTTTATTAATATATGTGTAACAGCCTGGTTTATTGATACGGTACAGGCGTAGTGTAAAAGGTTTTTAGTATGTAAAAAATCATAATTTTAATAAATATACAGTGTGGTCATTTGGGCAACATAGGGGTTTTTTTATTGATTGCACAATCAAAATACAAATATTGCCGAAAGTTGGTGCATGTTCGATAATCATTTGGTGCACTTAAAACGGTTTCAAGCCAAACCCAAACAGGATAGGTCAAAAATATAAAAATTGAAAGAATAAAATACAGCAAAATGTTAAAAAAAAAAAAAGTTTTTTAAATTTAAAAAGTTATGTATTATGCCAAAACCAAAACATGGCCATTT
The DNA here is from genome assembly GCA_019359885.1 of Listronotus oregonensis. Classification (NCBI taxonomy): domain Eukaryota; kingdom Metazoa; phylum Arthropoda; class Insecta; order Coleoptera; family Curculionidae; genus Listronotus; species Listronotus oregonensis. Next base: position 7,443 of record JAHBCN010015415.1, read on the forward strand.
TTTTTTTATAATTTATTTTTAATTAATGTTTAAATAAAATACCAGTCATATTTTTTCGAATAAAAGTTTGCCCGTCGGGAATTTTTTATTGATTTAAAAAAAGACAAACTTAAACCCCTTTTTTCTAATATAGCCGCTGGGAAAAGTAAGTTCAAATTTTGGCAAAAACAGATTCCTGTGTGATATGTTTTTATCTTTTTTTTTAGCAAAAATAAAACAGGAATTTAACCCCTAAACACCTGAGAAGGGTTTTATGTGTAAGTAATTATTGAGATGGCATCATGGAATTTCTGGGTATGGTGACGTACTTATTGAGGCCCGTTTTTGAATTTAAATTTATCTTTTTAATTTTTTGCCCAGTGAAGTATCTTCTTCCCTAACAAAGTGTCAGAATACTTTGGGTACTACTGAAAAATTAGAGTATCTTTAAAAAAAAGGGAGGGGTTTAATTCTAGGTAAAATGTTTACTTTCAGTTTTCCCGAATAATACAATAAAGGGTTTTTTAATAAAAAAACTAAGAAAAAAATATCTAAAAAACAAAAACACTACAAAAAATACCCAAAACAAAAAAAAGTTTAAAATGGAAGAGTTCTAGTTTGGAAGGCGGGATTGTAACAAAAGTAATACATAAGTTAGAAGCAAATGTAAAAAAAAAGTGTAACACAAGATTTTATAAACTTTGTGGGTATTACGTTTAATATTTCAGCTATTTTTTAAAGTCTATTAGTCATATTTGGGCCACTTTTTACATGTTTTATTTAAATAAAAAAAGTTTTTGTCAGTGCAGTTACTGGCATTACAAAGTACAAATATTTAATGATTTTGCACAAATACAGGCGTTGGAAATATATGTTCAATTAAGTCAATAAACAGTTAATTGTGTTTTTTTTTTTTCTTTTAGCTAAAAGTTAAAAAAAAATAAAAACTCTATAAGAGTTTGAAGAGGTTTGTAGTACAAAAATCATTAAATTTTGACATTTGGGAAATAAAATATCCAAAAGTAAAAAATTTTAAAAAATGACATCTATTTAACTTTAGGTATCAATTTAACACATTTCAAAAAAAAGGAGTGATGAAAAGAAGGGTTAGAAATTTTTAAAAATTAAAAAGGTTTAGAATTTTAAAAAAAGTCATTGTCAGTGTTATTCAATGTTTTATTAGGGGAAACCGTAAAATCTGACATTTTTTTAAACATTCTAAACCGTTGTTAACTTTAACAATCAAGTCCCTTTCTAAAAACAACTCGATTCACTCGGCCGAAAATAGTAAATTTTCGAACAAAGAAAATCACATTTCCGCCCCGGAAAAGAAATATGAAATATCACAAAAGTTAAAAGACAAACCCAAAGTACTAAAAACATTATAAACTAGTAAATAGAGACCCCTACATAGAATTCAGGGAAAAAAAATCAAAATTTTCAAAAGTGTTCAAATGAATAACCATTTAAAGTAGTTTTTCAGTTTCTGAAGGGGAAAAAAATTGAAATAGCTTATTTTTCTAATTTTAAATTTAAGGTAATTTAGGTTTTGAAAAGTTAGAGTAGATAAAAACAAGATATGGCAAAGAATTAATTAAAAGAACCAAAAATGTTTTAATTTTCTTGAAAAGTGATGTAAACTGATATCGGAAGTTCTGGGACTGTTGGCATAACAGCACTAAAGCGTGTTTTTGGAAATTTAATTTTTTTTATTTTTTCTAGAAAAAGAATTTTTTTTTCCAAACAAAGTACACAGAATATTTTGGGTGGAAAAAATGTTACTACCATCTAAAAAAAATGGGGGCCTTATTGTTAAATATTTTCCCTTTTAAGTGAAAAATTTTTCATATATATTTTGACTATATATGATAAATTTTATGATAGTATTATTATTTTAATTTTGTATAGGATACCCCAAAAATGCGTGGTACTTTGGGAAATTTTTTAAATGGAAAGCAGCTGGGGATGGCTAGACATTTTATTCAAAGATGGAATGCTACCGTTAAAAACTAAAAAAAATATTTCATATTCATTTTCCCAAAATTACAATGATTTTAAAAAACCTTCCCAAAAAGTTTTCCAAATGAACTTTTGGGGTTCGTGTCAGGTAAAATAATATTATAATTGTTTTTAGAAATGGGCTTGGTCTTTTTTTTTTAATCAAATTGTTTTAATGATATCAGGCAACAAAAAGGTATCAAAAAAAAAAATAGACAAATGTTTTCATAAAAAAGAAATAACTTTTTGAAAATGGGAAATACAAAATTTTTTTAATTTTTGTTTCGTTTTTCCTTTTTATCCCTACAAAATAATGAATTGGCTAAAACTAATGGATATTACAAACGCATTTAATAATCCCGGTTTAATTTATTTGAATCCTTTTGGGCAGGGTAGCATTTATCATTTTTTACTTCGGCTATAGAATATGGAGAAAAAATGATACTTTTCATGGCGCCTGTGTTTGAACGAAACGAAGTGATGCTGGTAATAGAGACAAACCAGAAAACTTTTTAAATAAAATATACTGTTTTTCTTTAAACGTCGAAAAAATAAAAAAACATTTTTTTTTAATAGTAATTATTATTAAAGATAAGGGGTTCGCAAGGCGGCGCCGGTGAATAGTTGTATAGTAATGTAACATTAAATTGTCAGTGGACCTGCCAATAAAATTTTTTTTTCAAAATTGTTTCTCCGATTGCTTTTTAATTCCGTATTGATAAGAAAAACTGGGTAAAAAAAGTACATTTAATATTCCATTGAGCAAAAATATTAAATTTTTTGACGCTTTTTTTGTTTTTTTTTTGAAATTTGTTATAATAAACTTTTTTCTCCGCCTGCGGAAAGTGAAAAATAAACTTCCCCGGAGAAAATAAAACTTCGCCACAAGTCAGGTAATGACTTTACACGTTTGAAGAAAATAAAATTTTTTAGTCAAGTTTCAAAATCCAACTATAAAGTATAGGGTTATTTTGAAAGGGGTTTCCCTTTTTACAATATAGTTTTGAACTGGTGTTATTTAATGGTTTTAAATGTTTTTTTTAATCTGTTTTTTTTTTAAAATGGGGGAGTAAAAAAAAATTCAATTGATTTGATTTAAGATAGGGATTACTGACACTTTAAAGGGGGGGGTCAGCGAGGCATAAGTTGCTAGACATAAAAAAAGCAAAAACAAACTTACCATTTGAAACGATGAAAAAAAATTAAACAACCGGAAGATAATAAAATTTCAAAAACTTTAAAAAAATAAAACAACTTTTTTCTGGAAAAAATTTTGGTTTTAGTTTTAAGGTTGTTTTATAAAAGAACCCTTTCTTCTTGCTTCTTTGTTCATAAAGTATGTTTTTTATGAAAAATATTTATAAAAGTCCCTATTTTTATTTTTTTGGAATTAATTAAAAAATTTTTGATTTGATTATATTTGATGAATTTTAAAAAAGTAGATAGAAATGTTTAACTTTTTTAATAACACCAGCTTTTTTTTGTAAAAATGTGGTAACAGGCATGTTAATTGCAATTATCTGGCAAAATTGTTTGTTTTAAAGTGTTTTTTAAACCTTTTTTAACTTTTTTTCCCTGGAATAAAAAATAAACAAAAAGGGGTTTTTTTCATACTTAGCACTGCCTTTTTGCACCACAAAAAAAAACGTACCGTGCTTGTTGTGCTCAACTTGTTCTATCATGTGCCTTTTAAAAAAAAAATAAAAAAAAAAAAAATTTTTTACTAAGAAATCCTTATTTACAAGGATTTTGCACCCCCCTTTTTGAATACAGATTAAACTGTTGTGCTCAACTTGTTCTAACGTCCGTTAATAAAAATTTTGAAAATTATTGAATTTTTTTTAAAAAAAAAACTTTTTTTCAACTGGTTAGCTAACGGCCTGGGAAAAGTTGAGCAAAAAAAACCACAACAGTTAAATTTCGCATATGCAAAAGGTTTCTCCAGTTGAAAAAGGGGTTTTTAAAAAATGGTTCTGCCATTTAAAAAGAAATATATTAATAACATGATAGAACAAGTTGGGCAAAACAAAACAACCTTTTTTTTGGGGAAAATTGGCAGTACTAAGAAAAAAGTACCCCTTTTTGTTTATTTTATATCTCGAAAAATGCAAAAAAAATATTTTGTTCGGCACAGAATAGCAAAAACGCACATTTTTTTTTTTTTCCAAAAAAGGCGGGAAAAGTATGTGGAATCTGTTTTTAAAAAGTTTCAATAATTTTTCAAAATTTTTATTAACGGACATGGGGAACAAGTTAAACACAGCAAAACCCGTTTAATTTAGTATGAAAAAGGGAGTCTAACTCGTTGAAAAATTATTTTTGAAAAAAAAAAGTTCTTTCATTAAAAAAAAAATTTTAAAAACCTGATAGAACATTAAACAACACAGGTTTTTTTTTTTTGGGGTAAATTAAGGCTTGGGAAAAAAAACTACCATTTTTTATTTATATCTCGGGAAAAATTAAAAATTTTTTGTTAACGGCGCAGAATAGCAAAAAACAGTTTTTTTTTCTTTTTCCAAAAAATAGTGCTAATATGGGACATAATTTTTTTAAATTTTTTTGGTATTAAATTGAGGGGTTTGGGGGGAAAAAAGCGATTTTAAACAAAGTACATGAAGCTTATATCGATACTATTACCGGGGCCCAAACATTGTTTACATTGAGAATCAGTTTTTTTTTACTTTACCCCGGGGTAATCCATATCCCCAAAAAATAAAAATTGGGATGTTTTGTAAAAAAGAATAGAAACTATGAAGTGGAAATTACTATTTTTTTTTTCATAAAAATCAGTATATCATATGAAAACACAAAATATGTCAATGATAACTTTTTTTTCTTGAAAGGGAGACAATGTTATGGTTTAATAATGTAAAAACTTATTTTCTTTTTTTTTTTTTAATTAATAAAAATTTGATTGGATGTATTCAAAGTTTTTGTAATACTTTAAATTGGGAAAAATTATTAACTTTTAATTTATCATTTAAAACAATCATCACCCAAATCAAATTGTTTAAATTAAAAAAAAGAAAAATGGAAGTCCAAGATTTATTTATAACCCCCTTTTTCGAATAATTTTTAATAAAAAAAATTTAAAAACCATTCTAACATAAATTGATGGAAAAACCAAATTTTTTTTGCTGTTTAAAAGAATTTTTTGACTTTTCTCTTTTTTATTTACCCCTTCTAAAATTTTACTTTAAAAAATCAGTAATTTTTTAAAAACAAATTTGTAGTTGGGAAGCATCCAAAAAATTAACAGGATAAAACTTTTTCTTGGGGTTGGGATTGGATTTTTTAGTTTTTGTAGGGCAGAGCGATTTATTTCTATTGATGATTTATTGACAAATTTGATTGTTTTAACATTTGCAGTTAATTCTAATGGATAAAATTTTTAATTAATGAAGGGTTTTTTAGGGAAAACAGTTTTAAAAAATCAATCAGTCGGGGACATAACGAATTTTTGTCTTTAATGTTAAAAGACAGGGGAAAATTCAATAAGGCAAACCAATAAGGGGGGGTTTTTTGAAAAATAAAACGTCGGCATAAATTTATGTCTATGTCAAATTTAAATGAATGACCCCTTCCAGTCACCTTTTTGCATATTTCAAAGGAAAAGATGAACACAAAATTTTTTCCTATGTAACAAACTCTTCATTAGGACTATATTAAAAAGCAAATTCCCTTTTAATCAAAAAAGCCCAGACCCCGAAACCCTTTGGGTACGTCGTTGGCATTATGGGACCATAATTTCAAAGAAAATCAAATTTTTAAAAACTGTCGGGTTATGTTCATATATTGTCATTTTTAGACCAGAATTACGCAGGGGGGGCAAAAACAGGAGGGTGCCACTGCACATGCAGCACGACTCAAGTTTCAAGAAATGTGTCCCCCTCAAAAATTAAAATTTGGTAACATAACATGGCCCTAATTCCCTGTTTGGGTTTTTTTTCCTTTGTGGATATTTAAAACAAGGGAGTTTAAAGGGGTTCAAATACCATGCAGCAAAATGTCATTTCTGGTGAAATATTGCAGAAATGTTGGAATCTATTTGTATAATTTTAAGCCTTTTACGTAGTTTTTTAAAAAAGAATACCACATACCTTACTGGGAAAAGTAAATTATAATTTTTACTTTTTGATTTTTTTTTTAATATAAATTTTTGGGGGAATTGCGGTTAAAATTTTTTGTTATCATAAATGAAAAAAAATCTTGTATTCTGAACTATCATTTTTAAATTTCATAAAAAAAAATATTTAAATATTTTTGAAAAAAAAGTAAAAACACTTTTCAAATTACTATTTCAAAAGTTTATCTTTTTTTGGGAATTTTTAAAAGCTGAATTTTTTTGTAGGTTGAAAACCCATATTTTTAGAAATTTTTTACAGAAAATATATATTTTTTTTTATGTAGGTTTTTTAGAAGATGAAAGATACAGTTTATGTCTGTTTTGTCGTTCGTGTTCTTGATCAGAAAGATAGTTTAAAACACAGTAATAAGTAAATCATAAAATTGTGCTTATTTTAAAAAACATTTCAATTTTCGACATATACGGGGGTGTTCCTTAATAACGTAAATTTTAACGAGTATTCTTGGGGCCATTTTGAAACAGAATTTTATATGTTTGCCCAAAAGGGTTTTTACCTTCTGGACTGGGTACTAAATTTTTAGGGGAAAAAAATTTTTTTTATATAATAACTTTTGTATGACCCCAGAATTTTGTTGAAACATGGTCATCTTCTAAGCATTAAAAGGCATTTCTTTTTACAACAAATTTTTTATTCTTGATGGCGTTCTTTTTCTGATTATTTTTTGGGAAAATTTTGATTATTTTATTTATAATTATATATTTAAAAGGTTTCATAATCTGACTTCCTTCCCGTGCATTGTTAATTTTAATGAATTAAATATGACAAAAAGTATTGACAACTGTCAAAACAAAATTTGCCCTTTTCCTACGATACAAATTTGTTTTTAATCCTTTAATACTCAATTGCACAACAACGTCAAATGTAAATTTTTTTTGCGAAAAATCACGTCAAACAACAAAACAATCAATCGAGTTTGGGCCAAAAAGGGTTTGAAATAATGTACAGCAGAAAAAGCCATCAAGTTTCACAAAAAAATCTAGGGGGATAAAAACGACCGAAATGTTATCAAAAATATGTCAAATAAATGTATACGCGTTTAAAATTTTTTTCTTTTTGGCATTTTTTCAGGGAAAAAAAAACATTTAGAGTGTAAAATTTTATGCCTTTATTGCCAGGATTTAAAAAGTTTAACTACTGGAACTTCTTTAACCCAAAAACACATTGGAACTATGGAATTTCATAAAATTGAGTACGGTAACAATGAATTTGCAAGTTTTTTTTAAAATAGACACTGAAAAAACAGTCTTAAAAAGGGCATGTTTTTTAAGATGTAAAGACTTTGGTATTCTTTCGCGTCGTGTTATTGCTTTTAATGAACTTTGAATGTCTAGCTATACCTTTTTGGGAAAAACATAAAAAGGAGGCAAGTATTTTTTTGCTATATTTCTTTACAAAAAAAAAAAAAGGGCTGTTAAATTTTCCGTACTGTTTTTAAATGAGAAACTTTTCAAAAAACTTGTTTCCTTCAAAATAAGTGTAATATATTTCAAAGAAATTTTCAGTTCTTAAAACCCCCTTTTTACAAACACTAACTTTAAAATAAATTTTTCAGCACTCTAAAAGGGAGACGTTTTGCAAAGTTAAGATAAATATGTAATTTTTATTTAATTTTTTTTGGCAGTAGTTTGGTGATTTTACCTATATCACACTATATTCCCAAAAAAGTTTCATAATGGGAAATTTTAAATTTAAAAAAAATTATTTTGTTAAAAAATTTAAAATTAAAAAATATTTCACATTAATATATTAAATATACATTTTTTTTGTAATTTTAAGTTTGCTTGTTAATAAAAAAAAATTCATCTCTTAAACTAGCACCATATTTCCCAAGGTTATTGGCCCTAAATGGTCAATTTTAGATTATGTACACTATTTCTTTGGCCAATATATAAACTTATATATTACCCTTTAAAACCCAAATTTTTTTTTTGGGAAATTTTAAATTTTTTCTTATGAGATAATATGTTAAACTTATAAAAATACCAATTCAAATAAACAAAAATATAAAAAATAATACTGTATTTTGGTGTATAACATTAATTTTTTACCCCCTATTTTTAGGGGGAAAGATGCCATTTTAAACAGACTGAAAGAGGGGGAAAAGAAGCCCCATCCGTATATTTCTTTCTATGGTCTGCGGAATCATTCAAGGTTAAATTCTGAACCGATTACAGAGCTTTTTATGTTCATTCTAAACTGATGATTGTAGATAAAAACTTGATTGTGGATGGGCTAACATCAATGATAGATCTATGGGCAAAAAATTCAGAAATTGCTTTATTTTAGAAGAAAGTTTTGAAGTTTTTTTTTACCATTTTAATTTAAATTTTGGTGATTTCGAATTTTGCTATGGGAATCTGTATTTATTTTAGGTGAAACATTTGAGGACGGAATTATGGATGGGAATGCATATCCATGCGGTCAGTTTGCAGGTAGTTTAAAAGTATTTATTTAAAGAACATTTGGGCTCCACGGGCACAGTGGTTTGATTAGCCGATCCTGTGTGCGATTACTTTTATAGGTAGGGAAAATTTGATAAAATCTGTTATCTACATGATTATGCTGCAGGATAAAAAAAAATTGATAAAGTCGATTTTCTATAACGCGTCTATTTTAACCATTTCTTTGATTGATGGTCCCCTTTCTATGTCAAGCTCCCTGTATATTTAGTTCCCCAGTGTATATCCTCCAAAACCCCTCTACATGTTCTTCGGAAGGTACGTTAAGGGTGGCCCCTATCTGTGTAAATTGGTACGCAACACAGATATGTGAAAGACCCTCCCTCTGAAATATGGCACAAAAAAAAAGGTTTATTTTGAATGCCATGTTTATATTAAATACAAAATGATGCAATAACAACAATTATCTGGAAAATTTAAAACCCTTGCTTATCCCCTAAACCCGGAAAAAATGATATAAATCAATTTAGTACCAAAGAACAATTGTTTTCGTTTAAATAAACGCCCAAAAATGGCTTAAAATTTTTTGGAAATTTAAAACTTTTTCCCTGTATCATATTTTAAAAAAAATTAAAAGGTCATTTCGGGAAACTTAAATGCCCCAATTTAAGGGGAGATTAAAGGATGATAAAGGGTTTTGATGAGAAAAATTTTATGTAGCATTTTTTTTTAACTCCCGGGAAAGGACCAAATATACAAACATTGTTGATGTCCCTTTTTTTTTACTGTTATAATGGTGTAATTAATGGAAGTTTTTTTAGGGGAATTTTTATTACTTATTTAGGCCTTACCCTCCCAAATTTCATTTTAAAGAAAAACGACAAATACAAAAAATAGCAAACGAGGGGCCAAACAAACCCCAGTTTCCCAACTTGTGATGAATCCAGTCGATGGGAAGGGTCCCCGTTGTAGCTTTAATATCTAGAAGATCCACACGGAACCATTAACAAATCAGGGGTTTTTATGGCTTCTAGGCACTTAAATTTTACCCAAAAAATTGCGACAACGAACACGAAAACTGCTATTAGCACGACATATTTTTGCGAAAAAGGGCTGCGCGTCCAGGCGCATGTCCGGCATATAGCGTTTCCACTATACCAACCAAAAATTAAAATCAATTCACAAAATTTTAAAACTAAAACCACGAAAAACGTCTTCCATTAACAAATACAACCAACGGTTATAAAGAAAATCGTCTTTGGGCGAAAAGGAAACAATTCGGCATTTCCCACACTTTTTGTTAAGGCTGTTTTTTTAAAAACCTATTATATATTTAAATTAAATATTTTTTTTAAAAAATATCTATATTTAAACTGTAATTTTTTAATGTCAATAATTTTGAAAATAAAGTGTAGCCTCCGGCCGTTTTTGCTGGTGTACCTTATTTTTTTTTTAAATTGTACTCATAAAATTTTAATCACGAAAAACCCTTCTCTGTTCCGTCCTAAAATTGGGAGTTTTCACTGTTTTAGACTTCATGCAAAACCGTAGCCGCAGTCTAGAAAAACGTTATTTTACGAAACTTATGATGGCTGTAGCTTATAGGGGTTAATTTTAGAACACGTTGTGATAAAAAAAAGTCCTATTTTGACCTCAAAAATACATTCTTAAAATATTTGTAATGAATTTTGAAATACCGTGAAATACTACTTCTAATTTTGAAATAGAATAGTAAGTTTTTTATTTAATTATTTTTTTTTAATTGTAAAGTTGTTTTTATAATTAATTTCATGTTCGTTTTGATTAGTTCTAGTTCAGTTTGGCTGGATGAAGCTCGCCTCTCTTCTCAGCTAAAGTTGAATGTAACTTTAATAAAATGAATAAAATTAATCATTTTCCCACAATTTTATGTGTGTACTGGGGTTACTTTTATTCACTTTAGTTGAAAATAGTTATACCTTAATATTTAGTTTAAAAATGTATTACTCATATGTTACTAGTTTACTCAATTTTGTGTGTATTCTTGTGTGCAGTAACTCGTTCTACCTATTTTACCCGCCCAGCACCCCTATTCATCTTCGTGGACAGTTCATTTACTTATAATTTATTAAGAACGAAATATTTTAGATCAGCCTTTGCATCTATTCATTAGAGTGTCCAAAATCAATGGTATAATGATTTTTATAAAACCTTAAAATACAACAAACCGAATGGCCGTATATGGTTTTCTGCTGTTGCCAATTTTTTTTTTTAATTTACTTTTTGTAGTTATCTGGAAAAGGTAGTTTAGTTGAAGGTGTCGGGTCCGGATACGACAAGCGTTAAGAATGGTCAGACTTATAAAAATATTTAAAGCTCTTGTCTAGGGACTTTAATTTGAAACAACTAAACAAATATTCAGGAAATGAAGTTTGTTCCAAAAGACGGCAGTTTAAACAACTAGTTGAAAAGAGTGATAAAAGAGTTGCAAGAGATATTTCTTAAACAACAAACAAAAGGGAACACGCTATGACATTTAGAAGAAGGGAAAAGTATCCATTGCTGGAAGTGCGCAACGCTAATAAACCAACCACCAAGATGAATTTCTTGGCTAAAGGGACGTCAAGAAATTACTTGGGGACATCAAAACCATGGCATTATAGAAAAATCATAAAGTCCATGGTCACCTTGAGTAGTCCTAGGTGAGAGAAAAGATAGTTCCACCAGAAATTGTGTTGACTTCAAAAGACTTAATGACGTCACGAAGAACATTTTTCCACTTCCAAGAATTAACGATACCCTCGATACGTTAAAGGGGTCAAAATGGTGTTTAACTTTAGACCTAAAATGTGGCTATTGGCAAGTAGAACCTTTGCCAGAAAGATAAGGGAAAGTTTACTTTTGACTGGAAGCTGATTGTGGTAACTTAATGTTATGCCATTTGGTCCGTGCTGCATTTGAAAGTTTAATGGAGTTAACATTACGGAGATAACTTTGGGAAAAAATGTTTGGGATACCTAGATGACATTTTAATTCTTGGAAAACACTTGATGATCAGTTGGAAAATGTCAAAGGGGTTTTAGGCCTATACCGAAAAACATGCATGAAATTAGAATGAAAAAAAAAATATCCAGCCAATAATGAGACCTGGCTAGGCTACAGAATTTACAGTCGGACAGAAAGCACTTCTTAAAGAATTTCACTTTTTATCGACTAAGTAACACACTTTACCGATCGGACTGGGATAATATAAATCCACTTCATACAGAAGTACAGAAAACGAACATGAAAGATGGACAGGTCGTCAAAAAAAGAAGCTAGAGAAAATATCAGTGAATTCAAATCCCACACTACAATTGGATATCAGGAGAGTTATCAACCTTAGTGTCCGGGGTTTTATCAGATGAATATATCGGCGGAAACTTTTCTATAACTCCAAAAGAAGTAGTAGCGAGAACCAGGGTATCTGAAAAGTTTATGTGGTGGTCCGTTCTTGTGAAAGTGTGTCCTGCTACGACTGATTTTTCAATCTGTCCCAGGCAACAGTTGTGCGCCTTTATTTTCGTGTTTTGCGACCTTTTTAGTTGTTTCAATATACACATTGCCACAGGTACAGGGTTATCCAACGAGGACTAGACAGCCGCTTTTTGACTCTACCTGTACTTAAAAAAGTGAAATAGCCATCATATATAATTTTTCCCTCGAATCGAAAATGATTAATGTAAAATAAATGAACATCAAATAAAACTGCTAGAGGTCTTTTTGATATTTTTTTTTTTTAAATGGAATGCCGTTTTTTTTATGTAATTATCCGTTTCCTCGTATATCTTGTGATCTAAAATGATTTTTTTTTAAATTCAAAATGCTCCATTTTCTGCACGTTTAAATCGAAAAATTCGTCTACCGTGTCATTAACACCTGAAATATTGATAGGGATACCTGTTCACTCTTTAGGTAGTGTCATTCAGGTATTTGTTTTATATGTTATTTTGTTTTTATATTTGTTTTGTATCTATTCTACAAATAGAGTCTTAATTTTAGAATTGTATCTATTGTACATATTACATTATGTAGACGGTCTTCTAATGAATATTTCATTTTTTAACGTTATTTGTTCCTAATTCATAAAAATAAAAACTTTTAAATTTTATTTTTTCAGTTAACACGGTAGACGAAATTTTTTTCGATTTAAACGTGCAGAAAATGGACCATTTTTTAATTAAAAATATCATTTTAGATCAAAAGATATACGGAATCGGATAATCACATAAAAAATATGGCTTTCCATTTAAAAAAAATATCAAAATGACCCCTAGCAGTTTTATTTACGTTCAATTATTTTACATTAATCATTTTCGGATTCGGAGGAAAAAAAAATATGTATATGATGGCTATTTCACTTTTTTATTAAAGTACAGGTAGAGTCAAAAAAACGACCTGTCTAGTCCTCGTTGGATAACCCTGGAGGGGGAAGTATATCGAATACCTTGATATACTCCCTTGACGGATCTTTGAAATTCGTTCACTTTCCTTGTCGGTTTGTAGATGTTTTTTATATTTACCTTGGGTTGATTGATTGATTGATTGATAAAGTAAATACACAAGTTGAGGTTTTGTCTGCCTCGACACTGCAGCCAACAGGGCTTGTTGTATCTCTTGTGTATTTGTTTCAGTTAAAAGGTTTGACACCTTAGACAGGTGTAGTAGCCCTTTTTCTGTTCTTTTCTGGTCTCAGCCTCCTGGTGGTTAGTGTCCACCATGAGGTTTTGATTTGTTCTCCAGTATGTAAGTGCAGGGCACTCATATATGATGTGGGGGCTGTCTCTTCCTCTTCGTCACATAGTCTGCAAATGGGTTCTTCTCTATAGATGCCCATAGTGTGCATATGTTTTCTTAGGGTGCAGTGTCCGGTTATTAATCCTGTCACTATCCTAATCTGTTCCTATTTAGTTTTAGAGTTCATTGTCAATGCCGATGGTAGTCCAAATTTATTTACTGTGAT
>JAHBCN010015416.1:0-17500 GCA_019359885.1 Listronotus oregonensis
TTTTTTAATTGAATTTTAAATTTTTAATAAAAATTTTTTATTTTTTTGTTTTAAACCCTTATAACCTTTAATTTGCAGCAAAAATTAAAAAATAAAAAAAAATAATTTTTAAATTTTTTCCAGAGGTATACCTTAAAAAAAATCCCGAAAATTAAATTTTTTGATTATACCTTAAAAAATTATGCATTTAGACAAAAAAGTTAAATAACTTAAATTAAACGCTTTTAAAAAATACATGTTTTACAAAGTTTCGTGTATCTTTTATAGCACAGGAGATAAGGCATTTTGGCTAGGAATTTTTTTGTCCTGCATGGATTTTCATAAAATTTTTACAGAGGGTAGGGAATAGCCCAAGGATCAAAGTTTATACCCATCCGAGTTCTTTACCCTGGAGGTGTTACCCAGGGGGTAATTTTTTTAATTTAAAAAAATGTTTTTAAAAACATTTTTTCGTAAAAAATATTTTTCGACGAAAAAAGGGTTTTTACGAATAACTCTAGAAATATGCATTTTATAAAAAAAAAAACTGTAAAAACAAAATTGTAGCTTATAAAAAACTAGAAAAAATGTTTTTTTATAATTTTCTACAACCAATACAAACCGAGCTACGGCTTGTTAATGGAGCTTTTGTTCGTTAAATGTTAAAAATTTAAAAATTCAAAGTCAAATAAAAAAAAAAAGTTTGCTTTTTTTCAAGGAAAACCAAAAATTTTTTTAAAGTATATAATAAGACCTTTTTTTTTAAAGAAAAAAAAGAGTTTTTAGCATAAATTGGCGAGAATGATAAAAAAAGGGCGGTCCCTATTTTTTCTACGAAAAAGATCATTAAAAACAATCCCCTAATTCCCCCCCCTAATAAAATAGATCGGTACCCTTCCTTGATTCTTTTATATATGTATTATTAATACACTCTAAAGTTTAACCAAATTAAATTGTTAAAATTTTAAAAATTGGGACAAAGTGAAAAACAGTTCCAATTTCGTAAAAATAGCCATTTTCTTCAAAATAACTCCAACAATACTGGAAGTTCGGAAAAAATTGCTAAGGTACCGAATTATAGCTTTTTTAATAACAAAGACTTTTTATTGCATATATTTTTCTGTACAATAAATATTTGGCCAGATATGGCCGTTTAAAGCCTGTATTTACGAGCGAGCATTACCTTATTCTAGCCTTTTAAACTCATCCCATTTAAAAACTAAGGAATTAAAAAGGATGTAATTTACATAGTCTTGTAGCTTTTAAAAAAAAACCCTACAAAATTATTTTTGAACAAATTTTCTATCATTAAAACTAAAGGAGCTATGTTTAAAAAACCAATTAACTTTTTTTTCGAAAAAGTCGAATAACCCACTTCGGAGCATAATATTCTATAAAACCGGTAAAACCGGTATAATTTTTATATGCAATTCTACTTTCTTTTCCTATTTATATCTGTTATATTGGTTTATAAGAATTGTAATGTTGTAAGGGGTGGTTTTTAAGGATCGAAAATTTGCAAAAGAATGAAATTGGTAATATTTCGGGCAGTAATCTTTTTAATTATTAAATTTTTCAAGCTATAAATTTTTTGGGGATAAATCTTTTTTTAAATTAAGCTATAATAAGGGTTGACTTATAAGGGTCGAAAAGTTGCGAAATAAAATTATTACATATTTTAGGCAACAGCAGTCTAAAATTAAATCACTATGGTAAATTAATCATTTTTTATGGTAAATATTTTTTTTTTTAAATTTAAACTCTAAGGGTTAATTTTTATGGGTTATAATATTTTTGAAATTGTATTCTAAAGCATAAAGCAATCATAAATTAACTAATCCAAACCAAATTTTACCCATCTTAAGGTTTAAAATGTTATTTTAATTGTTATTAAGTTTTGACAAATAGAGGTTGTTTACACCCTTAAAAAACAAACAGCGCACATCACCATAAAATAGAATTTGAAGTAGAGGGTTAGAAGCGATTAATTACAAATTTTTGTACAAATCGATGCAGGACACAAAAATTGCGAGGTTTTGCAATTTTTTAGCTTTATTTCCGGGACAATAATTATTTATCATCAAATCGTTTTAATTTGTCATTTTTTTTGTAAATCTCATAAGGGGTGTTATTTTAAAGATTGAGTTATGGTAGTTAAATATTTAATATACCGTTAACTGTTAAAATATTTTTTTTTACAATAAAAGCGTTATTAAATAATTTTAAAATGAAAAAACATTATAAAAGGTGATTTTTAAATATAACTCACAACATAACAATAGATTCATTCTACATATTTAGCTATGATTTTAATTTACATAAGGTCTATTTCTATGGTTTTTTATTTTTTTAGCATAAGGGGTGGTTTTTACCCCTAAAAAAAAAAAGCACACCCTAAGCATATGTAAGCTTTGATTTAGAGGGTAAAAGCAACTTAAATACAAATTTTCATAAAAATTGAAGCTGTACAAAAAAATCCGGGGGTTAAACAGCTTTTTTCTCCCAACCCACTGTACCATTAAAGTTTTTAAGATATTAACGTTTTAAATTAAAAAAAATCGTTAATATGTAAAATTACGCCTATTCTTGATTATTTGCCGTTTGACCTTTAATTTTGACTTAAGATTCGTATTCAGCGGAAAAAATAGTCAGAAAATCCTAGTCCGACAGCCAGCACACACCACTTATTTTTTTTTTTTTGGGCCTGTGTAATTTAAGATTTGATTTAGAGACGACCTTTATTAATCTACTAAAGGTATTTTTAAAAATGACGCTTAAAGTTATGATTAATTTTTAAAAAACCAACAAAATTTATACCCCCGGATAATGTAAATTCGTATTATTTTATTCCACGTAACAATACTCATACATTACTAATGTTCTTTTCAATTTCATAAATAACGCCTCTGAAAATTTTTAAAATTTAAAATTACAGAAAATGTTACAATTTTTTGGTACAATTTGTATCATTTCAATATTACACTAACAGTTATGGTCAAAAAGTTTGGGAACTCAACGTTTCCATATAGGCTATATACTTTTTTTCATGTTTTGGGAAGTACCGGGTGTCCAAATAAGAAAGAACGCCAGCTGAATCTTAAAAAGTATTTATCGTACATCGTTGAGGAAAGAATATTTTTAGTAAAAGAAGTCAAAGAAATAGCTGGAAACTATTTTTATATTTCTAAAACAACTACGAGATGAAGCAACCGCAACGCTAATGTAAAAAACCTATTTTTTCTCCAAAGTTAGCTGGTATTGGGTAGAATTTTTTATAAAATCAGCAAAACTCTAACCAATTCTGCATCAGTTTGGTTAAGCACTTTTTGTTGTATTTCCCATAACAAGGTAAGAAAGGATAATAAATAACTTTTAAAAAGTTTTATCTTCCACATCTTTTATTGAAAGTGGTTTAATTAAGTATATATAGAAAATTTAAAGCTCTTTTAAATGTCGTTCTTTTTGGTGTCACCTAGTTTGCAATTCACCCACCAGAGGACGTTGTTTAAGAGAAACTCGGTTTTTGGTACTTTCTCGAAACAGTTAAATACAACGATATGATTTTTTATTGTAGGTTTAGAAGAGGGAAAAATATAGCTACAGTCTGGCGAAAATTGCGTTTCGATATTTACATTCGTTTTCGAGTTATTTCAAATTTTTTAAACAATAAATATTATTAACAATTAATCAAAACATTTTGAAGTTTGTATTGTATCCACGGGAAAACGGAAAGAACAATCGACTTGACTTATTTATGTTGACCTTCATTTGGAATTATTATTTTTAATTCAGATTAGATTCTAATAAGGCAACACCTATTTAAAAAATTTTCAAATTTTTAATTGAATGAAACTGATAATTGTCAACTTAAATAAGTCATGACTTTTTTCAATCTTTTGTTTCTGTTTTTATTTCCAAGCCTACTTGACTTATATTTAAATCAGAGTTAATAAATGCCCCAATAACCGCATTTTCATGTTTTTGATTGTTTATTCTGTTTTCTAGTGAATATAATACAAACTTTAAAATGTTTTCACTGTTTTTTTTGTTTTACTGTATTAATTAATTGTTAATATTATTTTAAATTTAAAACAGGTAACCATAAAAGAACTCAAAAATGAACGCGTATATTAAAACGTGGTTTTCGCCACAGTGTATGTATTTTTTTCTTTTAAACACTCAATAAAAAGTTATATTGTTGTATTAAACTTTCTTGACAATACTCAAAAAACCGAGTTTTCTTCCCTAGTTGGTGAACTACAAACTAGCCGACACAGAAAAAAACAAAATTTAGGAAATATTTAAATTTTCTTTAAAACAAATACTCACTTAAACCACTTTTCATAAAAGACATGAGAGATAGAGCTATTTGAAAGTTGCATTGTTTGTCATCTTTTTCCACCGTTATTACTGAAATACAACAAAGAATCCTGAACCTAATACTACCTTATTTAAAAAAAAAATAGATTTTTTAATTTGCCGTTGCCGTTGCGCCATCTTGCAGCAATTTTAAAAACTTAAAATTAATTTCCAGCCATTTATTTTGATCACTTTTACTGAAAATATGTTTATATTATTTGGACACCCGGTACAATGAGTTCTAAAAATAAAACCTAATATTTTTTTTTCTTTTACGGTGCTTCAAACATACGTTTTTACTGTTTTCTATAATTGGCTATTAAATATTAGATAAAAGTACATCCATCTTTTTTACGCAATTGTAATAATTTGTTTTAAAATCAACATTATCATAAATTTATTATAATTAACTTTAAAGGTAATTTAAAAATGATTTAAGCATCTTTTTAACAAATAATAATAAATACATCCACATATTTCTGTAAAGATGTCGACTAGCAAAGCCATTATTACCCAGCAACGTAGGCGTTTCAAATACATATCATCCTGCAAAAAAGCATCCCTTACAAATTCTTTTTTCTTTGCTCTCTGACACCTAATTTAGGAATATTTTTCTACGCCTTCGTGAAAATAAATAAAAGGTAAGATTTCTCTGTACTGCCAGCTTGTTAACAACTCATCTTGATTAAAAGTTGTTTGTACCTTGATCTCCTTTTTTGGCAAAAAATATACATTATTTAACATAAAATGATTCTTGTTATTTATTTTTATTAAATCCTAAATAAAACATCAAATAAAAATACCTCCCGAAGTTATTGTAAAGAATCTTGTTTTTGTCAGTCAATATATATTTTTTTGCTTCGGCGAAAACTTGTTTAGACTCATTTTTTAGGTCATTTATTTTTAAAATGATGTCTTGTTTTCGGATATCTTACCTTAAAAATGTGCAGCTTTCGGTAGGAAACCTGAAAAATAAATAGTGTTTGTTTAGGGCAGAAATTTAACGTATTCTTAACAATATAGAACAA
This sequence comes from Listronotus oregonensis, assembly GCA_019359885.1. Lineage (NCBI taxonomy): Eukaryota > Metazoa > Arthropoda > Insecta > Coleoptera > Curculionidae > Listronotus > Listronotus oregonensis. The sequence continues at coordinate 5,367 of JAHBCN010015416.1, forward strand.
AACAAACCTATTAATTTAATTTTATATGTTTATTTCCTTAGCAATGGGTGCCATAAAAGCAAAACTAACAAATTTAATAAAACCAACCGTTTTAATTATTACTTTTATTAGCTTTTTATCACCAATAACAATAAGTTTAATTCGTTTTGCTCCACTTTAAAACATTGTTGCAAAATGGTACATTGAATTCTAAAAATATCAAGTCTATTTTTTTTCAAATCCTAGGCTATTATACATTGTCCAAATAACAAAATATGTAGGTATTGCCACGACGGACTTTATACAAGTAACTATAGACCGATTTAAAGTTGAAAAGGCCACCCTCGTCATCAGCATGCGTTGTTCTCTCTCACTTTAAAATTATTCCCGTTCTTGTCGCTCTGTTCCAAATTTAATAACGTATGGGTGAAGCGTAGAGAGAAAAAGGCTTAATCGCGGACTCTTTTGGTATGACGTTCCCGGCCTTTTCTTCTTTAAATCGGATTCTGATACCTTTGAAGTACCTCCGATTAGCGGCAGGAGAAACTCATCTAGACGGGTCCTACAATTTAATTTAGATTTCGCACCACGCCCAACGTAACACTGTGTTTCTTCTTCTTCTTCTTCGTCTTTCCTGGGAGCCGTCTAGATTTACTACCGGAGGCAGCGCAGCCTCTTGGGTTTTTTGTGCCTAATCTCCCGTTATCTTTTATACCAATTCTCCTATAAGTCTTGTTCTTTCTACAAGTCTCTATAACTTCGAGACTGGTTGGTTAATATGTTCCTGTGGGCTCATTCTCGGTTGCCCAAATAATGACTGTCTTTTATGATTCAATGCTTCACATTCGCACAGGATATGATAGGCTGTTTCTTTCCCCTCCTTGCATATTCTGCAACTTGGGTCCCCATTGTATGAGCCTATTTTGTGTAGATGTCTTCTTAGGTTATCGTGCCCTGTTAGCAGCTCTACTGTTATGCGAAGTCATTTCCTACTTTGTCTAAGTAGTTCTTCCTTCGTTCTTTTGGATAGGTCCTTTATAAAGCCTTTTTTATGTCTTATTCTACTGAGGCTCCCCCAGTATTCCCCCGTTCCCCGTGTTTGTTTTGGATCTATTCCCTAGTTTGCCCTCGTGCTGTGGTTTTGATCACTTCAAGGGCAGGTTTTGGTCCAAATTATGGTGTGGATGATTCCTGTGTTGCAAGCTCATTCGCTTTTTCGTTGCCTCCTATTCCCGAATGTCCTGGTACCCACAGGATAGTTACCCTGGGGTGTTCTCGCAGGACTTTCAGTTCTTTTTGGCATTTCCGTGTTAGCTTGAACTTTACCTTTGGGTTTACTAGTGCCCCTGGCTCTCTGTGATTATGCAGATCCGCTTGTTTTAATAAGCCCTCCTGTTATTTTTTTGCACAATGCAGTAAAGCATATATTTTCGTTTGAAATACAGAACTGTGTGTTCTTAGTAAAATGGAAAATTGTGAATTCCTCATTTTACTGTACACGCCCGCTTCAGTTTTCTGCTCGATTTTGGTACCATCTGTATACCATATGATGTCTCCAACCGTGCCGGGGAGTTCAGGTTGCTGCCACTCACTTCGATTTGAAATTTTTCTGTTTTCCTAATTTGGTATAAAACTTTTTAGAGAACAGGTATATAATACTTCATTGCAAAAACAAATCACCCCGTATAAATATATGGATTTCGTAAGAATTTACCAAAGCTTCTATACGCTAATATATGTATATTATCACAATAAAATCAATTTATTGCAGATTTGTCCACGGATTTTTAAGAACTATGAAACACCCAACAAAGGTAAATATTTCTAAACTGAAAAATATTTTATTTAACCAATTAAAACTATCTATAAAACTACCGGAATCATTAAAATAACATCCTTAGAAAAGTCATTTGTCAAAAATATCAGCTGTCAAAAAGATATCTGTTAAAATAATATTATTTATGTTTTACCTATCTATTATTGATCTATAATACCTTAGAAACGGAATATGTTATGATAGCAATAATACCTGCTATCACACCTAGGGCATTATAAGCGGGCATTATAATAATGCCCGCTTATAATGCCCTAATGCGCTAATATGGAAATTTTATTGCTTATCCAATTTTATTTCTCTCACAATAAAGATCAAGTTTATACAAAAAATAATTTGTTCTTTAAACAATACTAAAAATTAAACTTAATTTCCAAAATATAAATTACAATTTTGATATGTCCCGGAAAATGTAGCTGATCCCACTATAGAATGGTCGGTGTTTTTTGTGATGGTAGCACTAACGCTATTTTGTATAGAAGAACAGTCCATTAAAGAATTTTCAATAGTCGATACGGAATTAACCTCGGAATTAACTGAATTGGCAATCATTTTGGCTACTTTGTTTTTGGATGATATACTTTCTTCTATATATCCTTCAGCTACTGAAGAGCTTTTGCATTTCCCATGTTGTTTTAGCGTTTCAAACGAAGCACCTGCCTCAACAAGTAAAGTTGACGATGTGCGACGCAAACAGTGGCCGGTGTAAGCTTCTGCATTATCCAGTTTTAAAAATTTTGCGATCAATGTTGGGACGCTTCCTATGGTATTTTTTCAATGGGTTGTACTGTCATCGACCCTTTCTATAGGTAAGAAAGAATCTTCGCTCCTTTATTCCAGCTGGTCTTAATGTTGTGTACTTTTTATTAAATTTAAAGCGCCTAAATCTTCTTCAATGATAGTAAAACTTTTTAGAAGTTGAAGTTTTAGTTTCTGGTACCTTTATAACCAAGACTATTCCTCTATCTTCAATGTCATCAATGGTCATTTTGACCAACTCATCTCGTCTTAAACCTCAAAAACACCCATTACCAATATGACTTTGTGTACCAAGTAGATATCATCAGGAGCCTTCTTAATAAATTTTAATATTTGTTTTCCTTCCAAAACTTTAGACTTCTTCGGGACGTATCCTTTCGACTTAACTTTTAAAAAAGATATGAGACGATGGTATTGCGAAATGTCTATATTTTCATAGACCATCAACGTAGACCTTAGGGTGGAATACTTGGTCCAGAGAGAGTTCGGACTGTATTTTCCGACTAAAAATAATAAAGTTTGTTAAACATATGTATTAAAATAAAATCAATAACTTACCAGTTCCTGGAAATATGCCATTAAAACGTTTTCGGTTATTTGAAGAATTGCGTTCGCATCTTTCCAAATACCAAATATGCCATACTCCCGATCATACTGTTGCCTTGATTTAACTGGCAAAATTTTTCGGTCGCTTTTATGGCCTTTTCTCTTATATTTTGTGGAATTTCCTCCATTTTGAGCAAATCGTTAAATAAAAAATACCAACTGACTAACTGACAGAAACATCAAAGTCAAACTTAACACCAGTCATTATCTACTTACGTATACAGGTACAGGTTGCAACTTATTTTTATATTGCGAATAAATAATGTAATTAGTCATTGAAAAACTCTTTTTTGGGTAAAACATAAAGCATTGTATGCACCACGGGCTTTACTGGACTATAATGCCCACCAGGTCGAAATCTTTCTCTTCAGGGTATTATAGTCCCAGTAACGCCCTTGATACATAAATAGCTATTAAAATAACGTTTACCAAAATCAGTTTAATAAAAAAGTAACACCCGTCAAAAATAATATCTGTAAAAATATTATCTGTCAAAAATAATATACGTCAATCAAAAATGTTATTTCACAAATTTATATATGTGGAATTGTGAAATATAGTAATATTTTCTTAGGGTTTTTTTATAAGCAAAGGACCCCACACCATTTACATTTAAATCTTGTCTACGGTGAAATTTTGCTGAAAATCTAGGACTTGGCCCGTTAAAAAAAGTTATACGCTCCTGAAAACAAACGAAATAACTTCTCTTAGCATGTCACAGCTTCAGTACTCTACGCAAAACTCACGCGAGTATTGAATATGCCTCATTTTCCAAAAATTGCCTATCATGGGTCATTGACGGGAGGACGTGCCTATCGATGGATAAGAATTTTTTGAACCTCCATGTGTTCGAGCTTAATTGTGAATGCAAAAATCAGGCTAGATGTGAATTTTTCAGAGTGCTCATGGTCTATGGGCAGAAGTATCCATGTGGGTACTAAAATAGAAATAGATGATTCCGACCTTGACACTTCTTGTCACCCAAAGATAAAATAATACTGATCGGATAATTATTTTTTTAGTTACATTGTAAACAACAAATGTCGAATTAAATCCGTTCAGATAACTAAAATGCGCCAAAAAGTCACTAAAACTATCTTAAATAAACAAACTAAAACCACTTAAGGTTACTCAAACATTCAACAGAAATCAGATTTATTATGGTTAACAATTTTTACACTTACACATACATTTATAACCTAAAGGTACAAAGCCCCTCTAGATATCTTCTGTTCTGGTAGAGGTTATCTTGTTTGGCTTCAAGAGCTTATAACTTTATTTAACGGGCTTTGGACCAAAGAACATTTGTGGTTTGGCATGACTTAATCTATCTAATCCTAGATTTTCACAATATTTCACCGTAGACAAAGAATTTCTTCTGTTCTGGTAGAAGTTATCTCGTTTGGCTTCAAGAGCTTATAACTTTTTTTAACGGGCATACCGGGATTTGGACCAAAGGACGTTTTTTGTTCAGCATGATTTAATTTATTTAATTCCAGATTTTTACAGCATTTTATCGTAGACAAGGTTTCAATGTAAATGGTGCGGGATCCTTTTTTAAAATTTATTATTTTTAATAAGATATTTTTTTATTATTATTATTAAATAAAGCCTTAATATCAATAATTATCTCAATTTTTTATTCTTCTCTTGTTATCACGCCATCAAAGGCTACGAATACGGACACAAATATACATAGGTACATCATTTTTTAAAACTCATTTGTTGTAATCTAGGACTCTAAATCGCCAAAAAAAAACGAAGAAAAAAATAAAAGTAATTTTTTTGTGAATACTCTAGTATCCTCATTTGATATATTTATTATGTTACATATATTGTCATTCAGGAAAAAAAGTGACATAAATCGAAAAATTAAGTCCGCCATCAATGCTCTATATTTATTTTTATCCCCACTGAAATTTATTTTCGCTGCCACACGGAAAGCGTCACATTTTTACTTAAGATAAAATTTGACGGTATTTATAAAAATTATAGAATTTCTATTAAAAAACTGACTCTGTAGTTGTGACTGTTTTTGTGTAAGTTTCAATAAACCTCCTGACTAATATGTAAAAAGGAAAACGACAACAACTCTAAAAGTGACCGTATTTGTGGTAATCTATTTTCAGGAAAAGTGATATAAGCTAAAATATTTGGTTTTTTTATCGAAATATTTTAAAAATCATAAAACGCTACCAATGTGGTTAACCATTTTTTATTTGGTGTAAAACAATATTTTATGAATAGTTATTTATTGTTTAAATTTTTTAATTGGTGATTTTCTCAAAACTCTTTTAAGCAATTTTGCTTTTGTTCTGGGGTGACAATATGGTAAAATAACGAAAAAGTAGATTCATAAGATGAAACAATATCGTCAATATGGTTCGGATACCAACCACCATAAAATCGCATAAAAGTTCTTTAAAATGATGGAAAAACTAACAAATATTGTAACTTGCATATTTTACATAATTAACAACACAAAAGAATGTAGTTAATTAAATTTTACTGCAATATATAATAAATTAATTTCATTTTAATTTTCCATAAACATCAAAAACATTAATACCGGCTGAACACGTGACGCGTAGGGCTTACGCGTGACTAGTAAGTAGGTCGTTGCTAAATGAATATTTCTCACATGTATTTTTAATATGATACGGTAAGGTTGAAGGTCTTTATTAGCATGAAATAGGTAGGACGGGGTCTCGTGTTTCAAAGAATAGTTAATACCAAGAGAAAAACTCTATAAATTAATTGTGTCGCATACGTGACTATAAGAAAGGGATGACACATTGATTCAGTGGCGTAGTTTTTAGTACATAGCTAAAAAATCGATATTTTATAGTTAGTAATCGTAGTCGTATCATTAAAGCATGTCCATGTTGCGAGAATGCCGCGCAAAGCAAACTTTTTTATTTTAATTAAATTGAACACGACAGCTCAAGCCACCTTATACAATGTGGTGGCGAGATCAACAATACACATACTTTGCGGAGCTAAAAGAACGGACTAAATTTGGATCGACTTCCGCAGTACTCCTTTTGCAGCAAGATCCGTTTTGGTATCAAGTATCTGAAGTAATTAAATAATATGCAGGCAGCCTCCCAAAATTGATTACTTGCTCACTTTAATATTAATTTCGTTAAAAAAAGAAAAAATTGTTCAGTCAAAAGTGAATTACGACAAAAATGCCCGGCTTTATATTGCTTACTTGACTAAAAATATCCTCAAGGAAATGTTTTGTCAGGTTCTTACACATTCACTTTATAGTTTCAATTTATCACCATATTAACCCTAAATGAGCAGGCGTCATTTTATATTAAACCAAGACTCCATCAAAACAACCCCCACAAAATAACCCGCATACATTTTAGCCCATGTATGGTCATCTTATTTAATATTACAAAGAGGAAAAATTTGGAAGTTTGTTTGTTTGCATTGAATAGGTTTTGAAACTACTGGACCTATTAAAAAAATTCTTGATCATTAGAATCCTACATTATACCTGATAAACATAGGCTAAAAACAATTTCGGAAAACTCACCCCTTATTATGTAACTGCGGCTTTGCCCGCCTCGACTACGCAATTTTGGCTGTATTTTCCCGTTCTCGCAAAAAAATTTTATACATTCGATACGTACGTCATGACGTCTGCCCTTAGGTATTTGGCCCCCTTTACACTCCGTTACGTCACATCACATTACGCACCCCGCGCTCCGGCTTTTGTCACACACTTTGCAGCGTAACGCGCGTCTTGTGATTAAACATTATTATTTTATCGTATTTCATTTGTTACCATTTTCTATAAAAAAATAGCATTTGTAAATGCGTAAGTACTTATTTCTCATGCAACTTTTATCTGTCTTTTTAAGCCCTCAGGAAATGAAGTTCCAAAAATACTACAATTTTCTATTTTTCTGGGCAATTTAAAGCCAAATCATAAACATGTATATTTACTACTTAAAAATGACGATCTTCCATACCATCTTTTATCTCCAATTTGGCCATTACCCTAAAGGAATGTAATTAAAAAAAATCATAACAGATAATTTTTAATCGTAATTTATAGCCTAAATACCAATTTTTATACTTATAAATCCAGAAATGACGAAGTTCAGAAGCCTAATTATCAACTCCCATATTAAAAACTCAAAAATGTAACGATTTTTTGATATACACTTTTATCCCCCTTTTAAACTTTCAAGGGATATAATTTCAAAAATGTGAAAACAAATAATTTTCACATTTTTGTCTCTCCGGTAGCATAGTGGTCAGAGTTTCGGCTCGTGGGCCCGACGATCCGGGTTCGATTCCCAGAGCCGGAGAGACACTTTTAGGTAGTAGTTATTTAAAATAACGTCCGTGGTGGCACTACCGCGTTGTCTAAAAGGTGCTGTGAAATGCAACATTTGCATGTTTCAGTGCTTGGACAACGTTGACGGAACAACTGGGAAGAAATGGGTTAAACACCGGAAAACCCGGCACTCACGGTACTTTGGTACTTAGGTTTATATATGTATATATAATCCGTAGAATATAATATACATATATATTAATCCTTCGTGAGCTGTCATAAAGATAAAAAAACATGAATCCGCCACAAAACTATAGAACATATTTACAAATAATTTTTAATTGTAATTAGTAACCTACAAAGGGGAAGAATCGGGGTAAAAGTTAGTATTAAACTTTATTATTTCTGGTCTAAAAAGTATAAAAATTGATATTTAGGCTTTTGATTATGATTAAAAATGATCTGTTTTACTGAGTAGAGAGTCCCCTTTAAAAGGTAGCACAACGGGCCTACTGAGGCCTAGGTGCAGTGATGTTATCACCCTCCGCACTTTTAGATACAGATTTGTTTTACTATTTTTTAGAATACATTTGTTGGGAGGTTAAAATGGGGATAAAAGTTATATGTACAGAAAAAATGTAGTGATGAGCAAAACAAGACCAAGACCAGGTTAGTCTTGGTCTTGGTCTTGGTCTTGCAAGGCTGGTCTTGGTCTTGGTCTTGCAAGCCAAAAGAAGGTCTTGTTCTTGGTCTTGGTCTTGCACCACCTGGTCTTGGTCTTGGTCTTGGTCTTGCTGCAAGAGTCTTGCTGGTATTGCTTTTTTTTGGTAGTAATAATTTAAACTCTTGATGAAAATATATTTTTTTAGTACTTTAAAATAAATAAAGACGGAGATTATATTTTTTGCTTTAAAATTTTAAAATATACTAATTTTAACCTTACACGTACATTTAAATTATTTAATTAAGCATATTTTAAAAGTAGGGGTTTATTTATTTATTGTGGTATATTTTTAGTTAAATTGAGACACAGCCTGCTTTTATATATTTGTGACATATAGAAACATTTAAGTAATAAGAATTATTTACATTTTATTTGAAGAACCATATAAAATTAAAGCAAATACAAAACGGTGGAGAGAAAAAAAAGACTTAATAACTAACCAGAAGTGACGTAAAATTTCGGTTAGAATGATTCTGATATGAAACACAGGTTTCTGATTAAGAAAAAAAACATTTTCAGTTCATATGAACTTTTCATCTTTAAATTCAACATTTGCAGTACAAAGTTTGTACAAATACGTTATAAACATTCTACATTTGGAAGGTGGCTCAATAGTGTGACAAAGCTCAAGATATCCGAAACCGCTTATAATAGTGAAAAACATACAAAAATTATAACAAAAAAGGAAGTGAAGGTAAAATTATCTTTTATCCCAGACTTTTTCGAAGAACTGCCACTTAACAAAACGCCCTTATTTTTTATATTTAACCTAAAATAATAAATTAATAGTGAAAAATCTATTAAAAAAAAATCGCCACCCAGTATTTTTTGCTAAAAATCATTGAACTGTCATATAGGAACAATGTCGACGTAGATGGTTTTCAAATATCATTTTCGGTTTTAACAAAAATGACGTCATCATTATTCTTTTGGATTGTTTTGACTTTTTTATCTAAAGCGGAAGTGATATTTAAAAGCCATTAATCTAAAAATAACTCTTATATGACAGGACAAATATATTTTTTATTTATCATTACTTTTACATTTATATCTTAGTTTTAAGAAGTAATCTTATGGAGCCGCTTCCTACAGTGTGGAACAAAAATAATATATTTCTGGATTTTGGAAATTTTTGATTTACCCTTATAGCTAATTTAACATTAGGAATATGAAAGTAATTTTCAGCTTCTATAACTTGTGTTCCCCTAGTTTTTGTCTGTTGTAAACGGTTTTGGATATATCGAGCTTTGTCAGACCAGTGAGTCACCATCTCATTATTTTTAAAACATGTTATTAAATTTACTCATTATCGTTGTTAGAGAACTGTATAAAAGAACAAAGTAAATATATATATTAAATATGAAAATTAAAATTTATAATATTAAAAAAACAATCGCATAGGTGCAAGAGTCTTGCAGATCGGTCTTGGTCTTGCGTGGTCTTGCACTCCTCGGTCTTGGTCTTGGTCTAGCATACCCCGGTCTTGGTCTTGGTCTTGCAAGCGAAATGGCGGTCTTGGTCTTGGTCTTGCTGCAAGACCAAGACTAAGACAAGCAGCTCCATCACTAAAATGCTTTTGAAGTTGTTAATACAAGAATTGGAAATTAGACTTCTGACTACCCAGGTGAGGGGAGGGTAAAAGTTTGTGTGGAACGTCATTTATGGATTCAGAAGTATAAAAACTTTTTTGTAGGTTACTAATTACAATTAAAAATTATTTGTAAATATGTTCTATAGTTTTGTGGCGGATTCATGTGAAAATTATTTGTTTTCACATTTTTGAAATTACATCCCTTGCTTAAAGGGGGATAAAAGTTTTAATCAAAAAATCGTTACATTTTTAGGTTGTTAATATGGAAGTTGATAATTAGGCTTCTGAACTTCGTCATTTCTGGATTTATAAGTATAAAAATTGGTATTTAGGCTATAAATTACGATTAAAAATTATCTGTTATGATTTTTTTAAATTATATTCCTTTAGGGTAAGGGCTAAATTGAAGATGAAAAATGGTATAGAAAAATCGTCATTTTTAAGTAGTAAATATACATGTTTATGATTTGGCTTTAAATTTCCCAGAAAAATAAAAAATTGTAGTATTTTTGGGACTTCATTTCCTTAGGGGTTAAAAAGACAGATAAAAGTTGTATGAGAAATAAGTACTTATGCATTCACAGATGCTATTTTTATTATAGAAAATGGTTACAAATGAAATACGATAAAATAATTATGTTTAATAACAAGACACGCGCTACGCTGCAAAGTGTGTGACAAAAGACGGAGCGCGGGGTGCGTAATGTGATGTGACGTAAAAGAGTCTAAAGGGGGCCAGATACCTAAGGGCAGACGTCATGACGTACGTATCAAATGTATAAAAAAAATTTGCGAGAACGGGAAAATACAGCCAAAATTGCGTAGTCGAGGCGGGCAAAGCCGCAGTTACATAATAAAACGTTTGATGGATAATTGGGAAACACCGTTTATTATAACATTAATCATAACTTACAAAGTAAGAATATGTATGATTATTATAATTTTAATTAAGAAAATCGGTCTTAGTGAAATAAAATAATACTAAAATACGGGCACTGGATTCCAGGCGGTCTATTCTCAAACCTTGAAAACACTGTGTCGCATACAACATGACCTTAAAAACCATTCTCGAACCTTCGACATTTTCTATTTAACATTTTTGCGAGTGGATAGGACCTATTCGAGAAACGAATTTTTGTTTGTAATTGTTGTAACTAACATACCTTTTTAAAGATTTTTTAGTCCGAATCGTAAAAAAATAACGGTAATTATCGACTTAGGGTTTATTTTATAGCAACTGTAACCAAAATAATAAAAGTACAAGTATGTGTATGCTAATTACTTATTTTTTTGCACATCGAGCAATACATATTAGAAATAATAAAGTATTAATGTTTGTATGCCAGTAAAATTTAACTATTTATGGAGTTATATATTACATTGTTATTGTACAAAAAAGGATTTTCAATATTTAGTATTACTGTTGTCTATGAAATATTATAGGTAATAAATCTTATTATATTCCATTATTTCGCCATAGCTTTCAGGTTTTCTCTGCTTTTCAAGAATCGTTTTAAGGCAATATTAATCTACTTCTTTTCGGTGTCTTTGAATACCAAAGATAAAGAAATATTTCCCCTTTGGAGATTTTCATCGACTTTGAGCAACTTTACTTATTCACCTTTCTAAGCTTCACACTTCAATATTATAGTCTTTTGTTAATATTTCTTTTAATAGATAACACTTTATTTTGAAATACACTAATTCCCGAAATTACCCGCAAACGATTTTATAGCTTATGTAACTATTTACTTTTTTAAGAGCTTTTTACCCTTCAATTATCCGCAATTACACTGTTGCCCAGTTTTGTCATTCGACGATATTTCTAATTCTAGACTCGCATAACACTCAAGAATGTCAAACAAAACGGGTAATCGAGACTTATTTGCGACATTTGTGGAGTGCGACATTTTAAAGTTCAAGGTATCTTTCCTTCCACGCGGCCGCCGCATGCGGCTAACGCACTACGTTAGCCGCGAAGCACTCCTACTCATGTTATTAAATGTGCCTGGTTTGTTCCGAGCGGCCGTCGTATGCGTCCGCTGTCAACGACTGCGATTGATGCGACTAAACTGCTGAAGAAGCAGTGTAGCCGCAGTCGTGTGTGCGTCTGATATTTTGTTTGTGTTGTTTTGTCTGGAATCGCCGTTTTTTTAATTGTTAAAAATTGAAACTTTATTTTTTAAATGAGGTACTGGATTTTTTATTACGTATTTTAAGAGCTTTTAAGATCCCAAATCCAATGATGTTTCGCACATATTCGAAAAAATCAGTTTAATGTTTTTCCAAGATCCCGCCAAAGATATATTGTCTGACTTTCTCTAAAATATGGTTTCTTATGAAA
>JAHBCN010015417.1:0-21058 GCA_019359885.1 Listronotus oregonensis
TGTGCAGGAACCCGTAGAAATATTGGTCAGCTTAGAAACTTTTGGAATAGACAACGTCGGATCTATTGAAATTTCCCCTAGCCTCAACCGGGCTTTTTTTCCCCTTAAAACCCTTTCATTAGTATTTTTTTTTGTTGCATACACCCCCAGTTTCTTCAAACTTACCCCCCAAAATTCCCCAATTTATTTCCCCCCCTTTTTTTTATTTTGATGCCTCTCATTGAATACTCTGGCGGTTCTACCCCCCATCGATCTTCAGCCCCATATGGGAAAAATTTTATTTCATTCTTTTGCTAGAGTATAACCTTTTTTAAAAATCAAGATTCTTAATTTTAAACTAACGATGTCAAAATGACCCCCCTAACAGTAATTTTTAAAGGGGGTTTCCCCTAAACTTTTTAAAAAAACTTGTGCTATTGCAGTGTTTTGCAAAAAGGGAAACAAAAAAAATAATAATTGGAATGAAAAAAATAAAACAGTCTGCGAGGAATTTCAAAACAAGCTTGTCTCGCCAATAACGGCGCACATTTTAAAGCATTTGAAAAAAAAAATTTAAAACCCCAAAACTAATTAAAAAAATTTTTACTTCAAGTTTTTTACGTCCTTTTTTTTAAAAATTTTTTAAAACTGTTGGATAGCAAATTTCATCCCGCTTACAATGATGTGTTACACGGGGGGGGTTGCCATTTGACATATCAAAGGGGGGTTAACTGGAGGTTGGAGGTGCCCGATAAAATTTTATCAAATACAAAATTTAAAACTTCCCCTGTATATCTAAATCGACGTTTTTTTTTGTTTTTTTGATGAGTTTTTTTTTTTTAAAGATATTTAGGGGGGTTTTCGTTTTGAAATGAAAGACTGTATAATATTGATTTGGGTAATTCACAACGCCGTAGTTATTGATATTTATCTTTTTTAAACTGTTTTTTGCCAAATTGACCCGGTCATACTTCATAATGTATTTCTATTTGACATTATTTTTAATAATTATTATATCCCCTTTTATCGTCCTCTATTATTCAATGATAAAAAAAATTTTGGGCCCAAAATTTAAAGGGTGGGGGATAATATTATGAAATGTTTTTAGATGACATGATGGATAGTCTTTAATGAGGCCCCAAAAAAACGAGAATCTAACTGTGAAGCACCTATTAATTTTTTTTTTTTTTAAGAAATGGCATATGTTAGCAATTCAACTACTTCTTTTTCAGTAGCTGAAAACCTTACAAAAAAAAAAAAAAAAGGGGCCGTAGCCCCCAAACCAGCCAAAATTTTTCAAAATTAAAAAAAATGGTTAAAAATAACATATCACCAGACTCAACAAACTTTTTTGGGGTTCGACTAAATAAATGTCAAAAAAAAATTAAAAAAACTTCTGGAACTATTACATGCATTTGCTAATATAAAAAATATTAGGGGGGGAAAAAAAAAAAATAACGAAAAACCCGGGGACATCAATTAGTAGGCGCACACAAAGTTTGGGCCCAAAAAGAAAAATTTTTCCAAAAGAATTAAAAAAGGGCCCCCCCAAAAAAATTTGAAAATTTTAAAAGGAAAGCAAAGCCCCAAGATCCTTAAAGTAAAGGGGTAATGTTAAATAGACGTAGAAAAAAAAATCCCCCTTTAATGTATATATTTTACTTTATTCTTTTTTATCTTCAAAATTTTTTTTTTTAATATAAAATTATCCCTTTTTTTTTTAAGCTTAATGTTGTTTTTTTATATGAGTTTATTTTCTTTTATTTTAAACACGATAAAAAAAGTACATCACGTATTTATGAAAAATTTTTTTTTTTGTAATAAGGGGGAAAAGGTAAATACTAAATAATTTTAAATTTCCCCCACTTTAATTCAAAAAATTTTAAAAATTACAACTATGATACAACCTACATTTGAGAACTCTGACAATATTTCCCCAAAAAAAATTTCCTCTGAAATAACTCCTTGTAATGTAGTACTTATCTGTAAAAAAAATTTATTATGCTTTTGCTTTTTGTTTTTAAAAGTTAAAAGGGAAAATAAGGTTAAAGCAGGTTTTAATCAATTTTATAATAGTTCGGGGAAAATTTAACAAAACAAATTTGTCTGGGGTTTTTTTGCAGGAATAAAACCCCCTTTTAAAAACCTTTTAAGTCCCCCCCCAAAGAATTTCCCACATTTTCATGGTTAAAACATGCAAAAACTGCATTTTATTATATTTATTTTTAACCGCCGCTCTGGGCTGTAGTATATTATGAAGTGAAAATTCGCGCTTATTCGACCCTACAATCTATACTGCGACCAGAGCAACCCTATCGCCGGTGCTCTGGGGGAATAGTATGTAATTACGCGTACGGATTGTCCTATTTCATGAACTTTAAATGTTTAAAAAAAAAGTAATTTTTCCCGAGTAAGGGAAAAAAATTCGTCCCCCCCCTTAAAAAGTAAATCCATGAAGATAGCGGAGCAAAAAGGGGGGCTTTTGGGCCCCCTTATCTCGAAAACTATTGATTTTTAAAAAAAAATTAAAAAGGAAATTTTTTAGATTTTAAGGCGTTCTTTATTTTTTTTTTTTTAAAAATTCTCTAATTCCATATTTTGGCAGAAAAATGAAAAATCTTTTTTGGGCCTTGGGGGGGCCCTTTTTACCCCCAATTTCTACTTGTTAATGTTGATATTTTTTTTCACTTGAAAGCATCCTCAAAGACCCAAAAAGTGCGCCACAAAGGAAAAGTTCAAAAGTTCTTAACTTTTGAACTACAAGGTGAAAAAGTTATAAAAACACAATTAAATTATTTTATTTTATAAATTTTGGGGATAAAAGGGGGACGGAGAGCCATTTTTTTAAAAAAAATTTTTTTTAAAAAACCCCCTTTGGAAAAAAACCCGGGAAATTAAAAAAACCCCTTTTTTTTGGGTTACCAATTTTTAAAATTTTTTTAAAATTTTTTTAAAAAAATTAAAAACCCTTTTTACAAATATTGCAAATTTCCAACCCCAGAAAAAGATACAATGAAAAAGTATAAAGGGCTGCAGATTTCAACCGTTGCCCCGGGTAGCAGATGATTACAAATATTGTCGTAAGAAAGCCTTGAAAAATATTACCATCAATCTTAAATTTAATTCGCCAATGTACAAACTTGTAGTACTCTGTAGTTCAAAACTTAAGAAATCCAAATTCGTATGTGAAATTTTTGCAGTATTAAAGAAACATCCTTTATAATTTATGCTACTTACCTATAAGAGGCCGCAGGAAACGGCATTAAAAACAACGTCCCGTTTCTGAGAACCCTCCGAATACCCGAAACGCCCCCCCCAAAATTCCCCTCGACGCTCAGCCAATAAAGGAGGGCTGAGGATTTCCCCCCGCTGGGGGAATCCAACCAACCGCGGGAAATTTTAAAAAATTTCCCGTCGTGGTGGAGGTTCCATGACAAAAAGGGGGGGGCCCCGGAGGTTTTGAGTCCCCAAAAAATTGAGCATGAACTGAAACAAGGAAGAAGATATTAAAAATTAATAAGTAAGAGGTGTAAAAATAATAGCATTTATATGTGCAAAATTTTTTTTTTTCATTCCGTCCCCCTTTTAAAAATAAGCATTTTTTTTTTGGGTTTTTTTTATAACCCCAAAAAATTTTTTGTTTTAAAAAAAAATTTAAAATGTTCAGTCGTTGGAAAAGGTTTTTTTCCCCAACCGCCACAAGTTGATTAAATCTGGCATACTAGTAGATTTTGAGGCAAAAAAAAACGAATTTTTGCTGGAAAAGTGTAAAAAAAAGGGGGGAAAAAATACCCCAAAAAATTTGGGGAAATTTTTTTTAAATTTTATAAAAGGGGGTTTTTTTTAAAAAAAAGCTGCCTTTCCCAAAGAATAAAAAATTTTAAAAATCACAAAATTTTTCAATGATCGTCTTTTTTATTTATATTTTTTTAAAATTTTTTTAAAAATACTGAAAAAAAACCCTTTTTAAGCAAAATTTTAAAAATAATATCTCACATAGACTGATTTACCCCCCAAAAAAAAAACTTGACAAATTGGTCAAGGATTTTTCATGATGAAAAAGGGGGCGACAAATTTGGGGGGTTTCCCCTTTGGGGAAATTCCCGGGGAGAAGTTATAGATAATATTATTTTGTACATGTCGGAAAAGTTTGGTTTTGAGGAAAAACAAAAAAATACCTTGGAAATCTTCGTGACCTTTGTAAAAATTTAAAAAAATTTGGTACTACAAAAAATTAGCAGCAGTTTCTATAATTTTAATGTGTCATATACGTAGGAATTAAGTAGCATACTAATTATATATAAATTTATAATGTACCTTTAAATTTTATTGTTTTTATTTTATCGTAAATTCTTGATGTTAAACCTAATAACTTCTGGGGATCAGTCTGTTTATACGGTTACTAAATAACAAATTTTACTCATAAACAAACAGACATTGTGTGAGCACGTCAAGTAAAAAGTTTTTATAATTTAAATGTATATTATAAAAAAGTTTATTTTTAAATTTATAATTAGGAAATATATGATTCGCATTTTTTTTTAAAGATTTGAAAATTTTGAGACCTTACAGCTACAAATTTTGGGTTTTTTTTTAAAATTTTTTTTTATATAAAGATATGTATAAAATATTTAATATTGAGAAACAGGTTGTTCGCGACCGATTTTTTATTTACTAGAAAATAGAACTAAACAGTGCAAAAAAAAGCCACCTTGGAACAATTATACCCAGGTGCTATCTAATTGATATATACTCATAAATAACCTTTCAGCTAACCAAGTTAATTTTTTTTTAAAAATTTTATTTTATTTCTGGGGTCTATTTTATTCTTGGATTGTTTCAAAATTCCTATTTTTTTACCAAAAGCCAAGATCGAATTTGGCCCGTAAAGTTCAGTCGTTGAAGGTTTTTTCCTCTAACCGCCACTAAAGTTGATGAAATCTGGATACTAGAAAATTTTCAAAAAAACAACGAATTTTTTTTTTGGGAAAATGTCGGAAAGAGGGGGGAAAATACCCCCCCAAATTTAGAACTTATTTTTATTATAAAGGGGGGTTTTTTAAAAAAACCCCCCCCTTTTTAAAAAAAAGAAAAATCTCGAAAAAACACTAATTAATCAATGATCGTCTTGAATATTTTATTTATCTTTAATTTATTTTAAAACATACTCGATAAATACCTTTCCCCAAAAAAAAACTTTAAAGATAATATCTCCCTGGGGGGTTTTTTGCAAAATTAGACTTGACAAATTGGTCAAGGGGGTTTCATGATGACCGAAGGACGACAAAGTTTGGGATTTCGTTCGGGGGGAAAATTTTTAGCAGAAGTTATAGATAATATTAGTTAGTACATGTCGGAAAAGTTTGGTTTTGAGGCGAATCAAAAAAAAATACCTTGGGACATCTTCGTGACATTTTTTTAAAATAATGAAAAAAAAATTTTTTAAAATTCCCTGAACTTAAACAGGGTTTCTATAATTTTAATGTGTCATATAATTTTTAAATTTAAATAGCATACTAATTATATATAAATTTTAATGTACCTTTAAATTTCATTGTTTTTATTTTATCGTAAATTTTTTATGTTAAACCCCAAATTTTTTGGGGATCAGTCTGTTTATACGGTTACTAAATAACAAATTTTACTTATAAACAAACCTTTCATTTTTGTGAGCACGTCAAGTACAATGTTTTTTTTAATTTAAATTATATTATATAAAAAGCTTAATTAATTCATAATTAGGAAATATATGATTCCCCTTTTTTTTTTAAAAATTTTTCAAAATTTTGAGACCCAAAAACTACGAATTTGTTTTTTTTTTAAATTTTTCTTTTATATAAAATATTTCCCCCAAAAATTAAAAAATTGAAAACAAGGGTTGGGGTTTTTTTTAAAATTGACTAGCACTGATCATTTTTGATAGATTTTACAGGATAACTAAAGTTTATTTTTGAAAATAGAACTAAACAATGCAAAAAAATAGCCACCTTGGAACAATTATACCCAGTGTGCTATCTAATTGATATATACGCCATAAATAACCTTTCAGCTGACCAAGTCAATTCTTCATTAAATTATATTATATTATCTATTGTCTATTTTATTAATTTGGATTGTTTCAAAATTCCTATTTTTTTACCAAAAGCCAAGATCGAGCATGGCCCTTATAGTCCAGTAAATGAAGGGACAAAGCTGTAAATAAATCCCTACAGTTTTCCCCTTGTGGCGCAATTTTGGCTTCGGGGCTTTCGAGCAAAAAAAGTTTACCCAACATTAACAGGTGGAAGGGCTGAAAAAATGGCCCCTCGTGCCGGGAAAATGGTTTTTCTCTTATATCTGCCAAAATATGAATTAAAAATTTTTTTTGAAAAAAAAGATCGCCTTGAGTTCAAAAAAATGGTCCTTAAAATTTTTTTGAAAATGATAGTTTTGAATAACGGGACTCAAATCCCCTTATTGCACTGCCGCTCTACCGCTAGAATCCCCCTATTTTTAGGATTCACTTATAAGCGGCGGACGAATTTTTCCCATTACTGGGCAATAATGTACATTTTTTAATCATTCAAGTTTACCCAATAAAAAAAACCCGTACCTTGCTTATGATTTTGGGTCCATTCTGATTTTTTAGAATATTAAAAAAAGCGGCAAAGTTTTTTTACAATTTTTAGAGTATCTCATTAATTTATTGATATTTTTTAAAAATGGTTTGTTATTAACATTTCTTTTTTAATGAGACCTTAGCAAGTGTTTAATGATCCCAGAAAATTTCCTTTACCATCTTTCTTGCGTTTTGATAAAAAATTGTTTTGCCTATCTGCAATTTTTAGCTGATTCCGGCTATCTATCCAGTGTGGAATGTTATGGATTTTTTGACGGCCGCTTTTGCGAAAAATATTTGTGTTGCAAAAAAATGGTAAAGACCATTTTTTTAGATTTCGAGGTGATCTTCATTTTTTGTCT
The DNA here is from genome assembly GCA_019359885.1 of Listronotus oregonensis. Taxonomy (NCBI): domain Eukaryota; kingdom Metazoa; phylum Arthropoda; class Insecta; order Coleoptera; family Curculionidae; genus Listronotus; species Listronotus oregonensis. Next base: position 6,940 of record JAHBCN010015417.1, read on the forward strand.
CTAATTTGCATATTTTGGCGGATATTCGCGGGAAACTCATTTTTGGTACTTTGGGGGGCCATTTTAGCGGGTTTCCACGTCGGAATCGTAATAAACTTTTTCTCGCTCGAAAGCAGGTACTTTTGGTCTTTAGTTACTGGACTATAAAGATAATATAAAATAGATTTATTACATAGAACCATTACATTGTTTTTTGTTTCTCTTAATATTATATAGTTTATGTTTTACCTATCTATTATTGATCTATAATACCTTAGAAACGGAATATGTTATGAAGAATTACCTGCTACACACCGGGCATTATAAGCGGGCTTGCCCGCTTAAATGCCTAATCCTAATATGGAAAATTTTATTGCTTATCCAATTTTATTTCTCTCACAAAAAAAGTCAAGTTTATAAAAAAAATATTTTTTTCTTTAAACAATACTAAAAATTAAACTTTATTTCAAAAAAAAATTACAATTTTGAAATGTCCCGGAAAATGTAGCTGATCCCACTATAGAATGGTCGGTTTTTTTTGTGATTGTAGCAGCGGTGGTAGCACTAACGCTATTTTGTATAGAAGAACAGTCCATTAAAGAATTTTCAATACTCGATACGGAATTAACCTCGGGAAATTTAAATGAATTGGAAAAACATTTTGGCTACTTTGTTTTTGGATGAAATACTTTCTTTATATCCTTCAGCTACTGAAGAGTTTTTCCATTTCCCATGTTGTTTTAGCGTTTCAAACGAAGCACCCCCTCAACAAAGTTGGATGTGCGACGCAAACAGTGGCCGGGTAAGCTTCTGCATTATCCAGTTTTAAAAATTTTGCGATCAATGTTGGGACGCTTCCTATGGTATTTTTTCCAATGGGTTGTACGTACATCGACCTTTCTATAGGTAAGAAAGAATCTTCGCTCCTTTATTCCAGCTGGTCTTAATGTTGTGTACTTTTTATTAAATTTAAAGCGCCTAAATCTTCTTCAATGATAGTAAAACTTTTTGAAGTTGAAGTTTTAGTTTCTGGTCTTTATAACCAAGACTGTTCCTCTATCTTCAAGTCATCAATGGTCATTTTGACCAACTCATCTCGTCTTAAACCTCCAAAAACACCCATTACCAATATGACTTTGTGTACCAAGTAGATATCATCAGGAGCCTTCTTAATAAATTTTAATATTTGTTCTCCTTCCAAAAACTTTAGACTTCCGGGACGTATCCTTTCGACTTAACTTTTAAAAAAAATATGAGACGATGGTACGAAATGTCTATATTTTCATGACCATCAACGTAGACCTTAGGGTGAAATCTTGGTCCAGAGGGGTTCGGACTGTATAAAGTTTTTAACATATATTAAAAAAAAATAATAATTACCAGTTCCGGGAAATATGCCATTAAAATTTTCGGTTATTTGAAGAATTGCGTTGATCTTTCCAAATACCAAATATGCCATACTCCCATCATACTGTTGCTTGTTTAAATGGCAAAAGATTTTCGGTCGCTTTTATGGCCTTTTCTCTTATATTTTGTGGAATTTCTTCCATTTTGAGCAAATCGTTAAATAAAAAATGCCAACTGACTAACTGGCAGAAACATCAAAGTCAAAAATTAACACCAATCATTATCTACTTGTATACAGGTACAGGTGCAACTTATTTTTTATATTGCGAATAAATAATGTAATTAGTCAAAATTTTTGGGAAAAAAACTTTCCCCGGCCAAGAAAGGGGCCTCGGCGAGGCCCCTATTTCGACCTTCAGGGCATTATAGTCCCAGTAACGCCCTTGATACATAAATAGCTATTACTAATATTCTTTGTTATTAATTATAGTTTTATTTAATTCTGCCTTGTCGAAAAGACGTATAATTTTTAAAATAATAAAGCAATATTATAATTATTATTTTCTAGCCAATAAACCGCAGTCATTATGTAAAACCTATCAATAAATGATTAGCCCAAAGTCATATCTCTATATAGCCTGTTTAAAGTTTGATATGTTTATTTCAACTGTAAAGTAAGTTTCTTAAAATACACCGGCATTATTGCTCTTCTTATCCCTCCAGGCCAAATTGCAAAGCTATATATCAGCTAGAGCGAAACGCTGCAAATACATATTTACCAACGCTGAACCAGACACTATACAAGATTCGGGGAGCTATTACATTATGATAAACGAGCCCCAGTGTTGTCGCTTTTAAACTTGCGTCTCCGGAGAATTTCAGATGCTAGTTCGTGTAAATAATAGTAATGGCGGGAGAAAGTTTCGTCCCGAGATGACCCTTTAAATCTACAGGTCATGTCTTAGTACTTAAAAATGTCAATACGTATTTTATATTTCTTTCAATTTTTTTTGTATAAAAAAGCTATTTTAAAATTGTACTATTATAATTTTGCTATAGTAATAATGTCAGTATTATTATTATTAATGTTTTCATATAAGTTTTTGCAAGGTAGATTCAACAACGTAAAGTGTTTTGAAAAGTTTAATATTTTGTGCAAGAAAAGACGAATCACTTGTCGTTCGATGGAAAAAATACGAAAAACGTAACTCCGTTTTAAGACAGTAAAATAGCAAACAACGTGTCTCTTTTTCCCTATACACTTCTAATTATCGCTAATAAATTTTATCACGGCACAGTATTAAATGGTTTTCATTATCAAAAACCACTGTTACATGTCTACTTTGATCAGCTGTAAATATGTTGAATAAAAATTGACACATCTTCTGACCGTACCAAATTTTCGGTTCAGAGTAAAATACCAAACAGACACCAGTAAAATGAATATTGTCCCTGACAAGAGGAAAAGTGTAAATAAATCAGTGATAGTCGGTATTTGAAAAAAAAAATATATGAATTATTCAATCGACGAAAAAGTTTCCATAATTAAGTAGCATTATGCGGGTAACAGTTTTAGAGCAGTATCTGAAATATCAATAACACTAAAATCTTGGACTTCCATTGTCTTTATTTGTTAATTGTTACACAACGTTTCGGTTAGTGATGTATCTCCAACCGTTTTCAAGTGATAACTAAAAACTATTCCTAAAAGCTACGACTTATATACTATCCCTTGTTCACCGAAGCTTGACCGACTTTTCACGGTTCAGCAACGGCAGCCAGATATTCGGAATTTCTACACTAGGTTTGCTAAATACATTTTGGTTGTTTACAATAATTGCAGCTTCCTTAAATTTTCTTTTCTTCCAGTGGGTTTCTTTATGAATGGTTTTTGCTTCCGACCATTGTATGCGGTGTTGTTTTGACCAAGCGTGTTCGGCAATCCCTGACTTCAACGTTTCACCTCGTTCCGTATGTTTTTTGTGTTCTTTAACTCTTACTTCGAGAGGCCTCTTTGTTTCCCCTATGTATACCTCACCACATTCACAGGGAATTTGGTAGATACAGCCATTGTTTGAAACATTATTGTCTGGTTTCGTCTTGGTGAGAATACTTCTAAGAGTAGTTTGGGATTTAAATGCCGTTTTAATATTGTACTTATTCGCGATTCTGCGAATCTTTTCCGAAGTTCCTTTAATGTATGGAATTGTAATGAATATTTGGTCACGTAGAGTCTCGTTCAAGTTAGAGTTTCTTGTCTTATTTTGATATTTTTGATTGTTTCGTTTACTAGTCTCTCACTGTATCCGTTCTGCTTAAGATCCCTAGTTATGTTACCTATTTCCATTTGCAGGGATTCTCTACTGTTGCATAAGGTCACTGCACGATTGTATAGAGTACGTATAACCCCCTGTTTGGTTTCGTTAGAGTGATTAGAATTTTGGTGTAAATATTGTCCAGTGTGGGTAGGTTTTCTGTATACCGAGGTTTGTATATGTCCATTATTTCGTTTGACTAGAACTTCGAAGAAAGGTAGGGCCGAATTTTGCTCCTTCTCCATTGTGAATTTAATACAAGGTCGGATGCTATTTAGATGTTTTAAAATCTTCAAGTTCTTCGTCATTACCTGTCCATACAATAAAAGTATCGTCAACATATCTTAGCCAAACTTTGGTTTAATTACTGAAGTTTTAATTGCATTTTCCTCAAACCATTCTTATAAATGTTAGCTACCACTGGGGAGAGCGATGAACCCATGGGAAGCCCATCATCCTGTGCGTAGAACTCATCTTTCACCTGAAAGTAGGAACTACGGAGGCAAAGCTCCAACAACTCCATCACTCCATCCAGTGGCAGGGGTGCGTTCTACTAGTGTTTTATCTTTTTAAGCTTGGCTCGGATAATGCTTAACGATTCTTCTACTAGGGACGTTTGTGTATAGACTTTCTACTTCAAAACTAACAAAAGTATCGTCTGGTCCTATTTCTACATTTTTGAGGGTGTCAACAAAATGACTAGAGTTTTTAACAAAAGATAAGGTCTTATCATCCAGTGGTTTAATTAGGTCTAAAAGGTGTTTTGCCAATGCAGTCGTGGTGCGTTTCTAGAACTGGTGATGGGCCTTAAGGGTGTATTGTCCTTGTGAATTTTCGGTAGTCCATAGAGATGAGGTGGTTTACTGTTATTTTGGTGTTAAAGTTTTTTTCTTGTTTCATCGGTCAGAAAGTTTTTGTATTTCCTTAAGGTCCTGTAAATTTTGTTCTCTATGGATGCTGTTGGATCTTGATCAAGTGATCTGTATTTACCTTTGCGAAAAACTTCATCTATTTTCGATCGTGTATTGCATCCATGACTACAGTGGCATTCCTTTGTCTGCTGGAAGAATTTTGATAGTTTTATCATTTTGAAGCTCTTTAAGAGCTACTAGTTCATTTTCGTTTAAATTAGTGTAGTTACTTTGTTTTCTTTTTCCCAAGACAGTTCTAACTTTCCATCGAAATTCTTCCGCTTCTGTCCCTGGAGTCGTATTGTTTCTAGACTACTAATCATGTCTAGAATCGGTGTATGTTGTGGGGCTATGGCAAAGTTTACCCTCCCCCTAGAAGATGTTCTTCTGTTTTCGAAGGTTCGGAGGACATGTTAATAATAGTCCTTTTGTTGACACTCTCAGTGGTTGGTTGTTTACCGTAAAGTCTGTTTAGTTTGTTCTGGTGCTTTTTTCTTAGATCGTCTTTGGCCTTCTCGCATGTTCTTTGGAGCTTAGAAGTATTCTCACCAAGACGAAACCAGACAATAATGTTTCAAACAATGGCTGTATCTACCAAATTCCCTGTGAATGTGGTGAGGTATACATAGGGGAAACAAAGAGGCCTCTCGAAGTAAGAGTTAAAGAACACAAAAAACATACGGAACGAGGTGAAACGTCGAAGTCAGGGATTGCCGAACACGCTTGGTCAAAACAACACCGCATACAATGGTCGGAAGCAAAAACCGTTCATAAAGAAACCCACTGGAAGAAAAGAAATTTAAAAAGCTGCAATTTTGTAAACAACCAAAATGTATTTAGCAAACCTAGTGTAGAAATTCCGAATATCTGGCTGCCGTTGCTGAACCGTGAAAAGTCGGTCAAGCTTCGGTGAACAAGGATAGTATATAAGTCGTAGCTTTTAGGAATAGTTTTTAGTTATCACTTGAAAACGGTTGGAGATACATCACTAACCGAAACGTTGTGTAACAATTAACAAATAAAGACAATGGAAGTCCAAGATTTTAGTGTTATTGAAACCATTACATTGTCTAACACTTTCAAAGAAACAGTATCTGAAATGTTTTCAATGTATTTCCCCATTTCGTCCATTTCAACTATTAAACGTATTGTCAGTAAGTTCGAGTCCAAAGGTACCGTAATAAATAATGTGTGGAGGAAAACAAAATGGTTAGTACGAGTGTTCTTGGGCAAGAGGTAAATAAACATCATACAACGGTATTGCGCACTTTGATGATGATGGAAAGAGCAAAGAACGATATGAATTTTTTAAGAAATATTTGTTTTACCGATGAATGTACATTCTCCCTCAACAATGAACAAAATGTTCAGAATTGCCGGTTTTGAAGCCAAGAAAATGAACATCGCTTTGTTCATACTAGGACACAATATCCCCAAAAAACAAATGTATTCGTAGGAATTATCGGACACCAAATCATTGGACCCTTTTTTATGGACTATTACCTAACATCAGAAACCTATTTGGACTTCTTTCAAAATTAAATTGGACTCGCCTTGGAAGAAGCTGTTCGGGAAGATCAAATGATCTGGTACCAAATGGATGGTTGCCGCGCCCATAATGTCCGTATGGTTAGAGAGTACCTGGAAAATGTTTTGAACGGCAATAATATTGGTCCACGGTACCGGATAATTTGGCCAGCCAGGTCACCTGATCTTTCCCCGAATGACTTCTTTCTGTGGGGTCACTTAAAAGTGTCATTTATAAAAGTGTAAAATTTGAGAATCTAAACCAGCTACAAAACGCTATTTGGTTAGAATTTAATAAAATTTCGCAATATCAACTTAGCAACGTTAGAAATGAATTTTATGATCGGTTGGGATATTGTTTAGCTGTTAATGGGGGTTTTTGAACATTTGATTAATTAATGTTTTTATGTAGTTCTCCATTGTTTTTAAAAAGGTTATTGTATTTTATTTCATTTTATTTTTTCACACCTAGTAAAATATTAAGAGTTCAGTTGTTTTTTTTTTCGAATCTATTTTCGATCTTCTGAGTTAAACATTTACAATTATTTATTGCGATGGCTTTGGACTCGAATTTACTGACAATACGTTTAACGGTTAAAATGGACCAGATAGGCTTGATGAGAAAATAAATTAAAAGTATTTCAGATAGTGCTATTGGTTTAATTAAATTCTAGTATGATAAAATTATTTTTTATAATGATCGATAATAATAATCCTTATTAGTTAAACTTAATTGTTATATTAAATAAAAGCTTTGATAAATAAATAATGTTAACGTGTCTTTTACTTTGAATGTATTGTTGTGATATTAATGAAACGAAAAAAAAAACGTTCCTTGTATTCGGCTGTACGTCAGATTTGACAAAGCCTTATAACAAATTGTTTGCTGGTGGCTGGTGTCTGTTTGGTATTAGCTGAACCAAAAATTTGGTAATTTTGCAATTACATTTAATTGGATAATTCAAGATTAGCCTATTAAAATTTTTGAAACTTGGCACAAGGTTTGACAGATTGGTCTCTTCAAAAAGTTATCCTACATTTTTTCTGTAAAATGTACAGGGAACCCAATAATTAACCCTCTTAAAATTTACATGGTATAGAGAACTCTTTCAGCTCTTGTAAGCTCGACTTCACTTTACCTCATGTTCATTATTTGACCTTCTTAATTGACAGTAAGACAAAATGCTTCTAAATATTTTAAAATATAATCTAAATAGTAGTTTTTGTATCTCTATTAATACATTAGCACCTCCAGATATTTACTAATTTAAAAATACTATTAAATAAGACATTACATACGAAACGTAGGTAGCTAACATTTTCCAATTGTGTACCAATCAGGATTTAAGGTTAAAGGGGATATTGCATTACGATAAAAGCATCAGTGTGGAAGTTACGTCTCATGAGAACCACATATGAAAGTTCGGGTGACGTAACCATAGAGTAAGTTTGGTCCCATGACGATTTTGGCGAACTAAAAGTGACAACTTATTTATACAAATAAAGAATATGATACAATGCTACTTTATTTAGTTTAAGAAAACTTTATGCTATAACAGAGATCGACAATTTTTCTTATTTATTTTTAAACTGTTTGCTTTTTTTAAATACCGGGTGACAACGAAATCACTACCCAGCCCTTTATTTTTTTGAATGAAAACGTATGGCTTTCAAATTTTAGGATGACATATTATATCATAAGATGCCGATTTTGGATAGTATAACATGTGTCTATCACTTCCGGTTTAACCGGAAACGACATCAACTTTGATTTTTTCAATGGAACACCCTGTATATTTGTCGGGATTTGGATTCTCCGGATCATTTCTGATATAAAATCTATATTATATCCTATACCTATTTCTTCTTGTTTTTGAGAAAAGGGCGATTAAAGATGTACAAACGACCGCACATTATGCAGTTTTATGGGAAAACAAATAAATGTTATAAAAAATTTATATGTTAAATTAAATTCTTCCTAAAGACCCTATCTGTGGGGATAATAATAAAACTACTTCCGGCTTTACCGGAAGTGCTGCGAAAATTGATTTTTCTAATGTTACTTCAAAAATTTTAATGCAACACCCTGTATATTTTTTAAAATTTGATTCTACGGCTTATTCCTAATATAAAATCTATATTATATCATATACCTATCTTTCTAAGTTTTTGAGAAAATTGTTTGCCCCTATAACTGCATAATGTGCGGTCGTTTGAACATTTCAATCGCCCTTTTCTCAAAAACTAACAAAGATAGATATAGGGTATAATAGAGATTTTATATCAGGAATGACTTGTAGAATCCAAATTTTAAAAAATACAAGTGTTGTACTTTTAGTAACATTATTAGAAAAGTTAATTTTTGCAGTACCTCCGGCAAAGCCGGAAGTAGTTTTATTATGACTTCCACAGATAGAGTCTTCAGGAAGAATTAAATTAAACATAATATATTTTTATAATATTTATTTGTTTTCCCATAAAACTGCATAATGTGCCGTAGTTTAGACACATTTAATGGCCATTTTCTCAAAAACAAGCAGAGATAGATATAGGATATAATATAGATTTTATATCAGAAATAATCCGTAGAATCAAAATTCCGAAAAATAAACAGGTTGTTCCATTGAAAAAATCAAAATTGATATCGTTTCCGGTTAAACCGGAAGTGATAGACATGTGTTATAATATCCGAAATCAGCAACTTAAGATATAATATATCATCTCAAAATTTGAAAGTCATATGTTTTCATTCAAGAAAATAAAGGGCTGGGTAGTGATTTCGTTGTCACCCGGTATATTGGGTTGGTTGGTCGGGTGCCCATATTTGCACTGCAGCCTATTGGTTTACTGTGCTTTTTTTATTTTTATAAAAATCCGCTTTTTTATTAGGTCCAGTAGATTTCTACTAAGAGAAGTCTTTTGTATGTCAGCCTGCATGTCATGAGACCGTTTTTAAGCGGATTTTCTCCAAGTGCTTCCGTAGATGACAGTGGCTCACTACTTGTCTGAGCTTAGTGTGCCTCTGAAAGAAGACCCTAGTTCCATGGAACGATCGCCTAGTGTTGCCTTAGTATAATTTTGACCAGGTGACACAGGCCAACGACCCAAATGTTGTTTTTGAGACCATCTGTGGGGTGCTGTTTTCTTCGCCTGTTTTGGAAGTCCGAGAAGTTCTATCCTGTTGTTTCTGGCGGCAAGTTCTTTTAGGTCGTTCAGGCATTCCTTCGGGGCCTTGGATGGTAAATCATGGTAATTCAAGGCTTTTAGGGTAGTCTAAGTATCTGAGAAAATGTGTATGTTTGGGTTGTCTTATCCCCTTTTTCCATCCTCTTGAACACATGATTGAATAGTATAGATTTCCGCCTGATATACTGCGGCTTGCTTGCTCGATGGAAATCTGTAAGTCTCTCGGGGTCTTGCCCCAAAAACACCAGCACTCACTCTGTCATTTTTCTTTAAATCATCAGTGTTTCAAACTAGACTCATGAAAAGTGATGGTGATGTTCCCTTTGTCCATAAGTCGCGAACGCAGTAGACTTTGTATGGTTTATTAAAGTTATAGACGGCTGTCCTGTGATCTGATCTCTGTTTTCTAGAATGTTGTTTCTACGTCCTAATGTTTTTTATACTACAGGCGCTGCTTGTGGCCTAAATTTTGATAAAAATATTCAAGAAAGTTAATACCAGGATATTTTCCATAGCCATAGAAGGTGTGCTTCTTAGGGATCTGGTGATGTACAGACATGCAAACGGTTTTTTTTTCTTCCCTGGAAGCCGTCTTGATTCAACGTTTTACATTTGCCCAGGATATGGTAGGCTGTTTCTACCCCCTGTCAAATAAATTTGCTAACTTGGTTCTCCAGTGTATGAAGCCTATCTGTATATGGTGTCCTCTTAGGTTATCGTAATTTCTAGGTAGCAGCCCTACTGTTACAAAGTATTTTCCACTTTGTCTAAGACAGTTCTCTCTTCCGTTCTTTTGAATGGGTTTCCTTTATGAAACTTTTCCATGTCTTATTCTAGGGTTCTCCCAGTCTGTGTTTGTTTCGGATCCATTCCCTGGTTTGCCCTCGTGCTGTGGTTTTGGTCACTCCAAGGGCAGGTTCTGATCCAAAATATGGTGTGGATGATCCATGTCTCGCTAGCTCATCCGCTTTATGCAGATCCGCTCCAGTAAAGCATATATTTCCGCTTTGAAATATGAAATTATGTGTTCCTAGTGGAATGAGAATTGGCTTCCTCATTTCACTGTACCGCATCCGCTCCGAAGTTCCTGCTCGGTTCCCAAACGGTTTAGTCTCGTAACTGAATATATAAGTTCTCATTATCCTGTAGATGGTTTATGCCCGATATCTTTAAAACTTTTAAAGATAAATTTGCATAAGAAATATGGTTACACTACTTATTGCTTGTTATGAAAAAAAATTAAAAATCACACCTGAAAAAACTGGGTTGGTAAGGCTGAATAATTGGTAATTTGTTGCAGTGTTTCAGGCAAGCAATAAGCTAACCAAATAATAAAAGATTATACATCAGCAACCACAGTCCCTACCAACTTACACTACTAAAATGACTGCTAAAGAGTGTTCACATTTCTATTTCACTTAGAATATTTGTCTATCAGTAGTGTGTAATTTACCACAGATGTTGCCAAGATGCTGCTCGAGAAATTTCCAAACACCACGGGGCCAAACTTTTCCATAACTCAGTATTATTTACTCCAACTTTCGTCTGTACTTCCCCTAGGACCAAACTTGAAAACCTAACTTTGAAGACTGTTTGTCATTTATAATGAGTCCTCGAATATTTTGTCATGTCTAATTTTGTAAGAAAGGTAAACTATGTTCTTGCTTTTAATAAATTACATTAAAATTTTGACAGAATATTTAAAAAATTTAAATTAAAATTTTAACTTATTTCTATATTAAGAGCTGTTCAAAGTTGACAAGTCAGAGTATTTTTTTAAAATAGAAAAGAAATAATATCGTACAGTGGCACAATTCTTATTTCTAAAAGGTATAGCACCAAAATTAAGTCAAAAATAATTTTAAAAAGTACACAAGGAATCTTCACCTTTTATTAGAACAGTTTTTCTTATCTTGGGACAGTCCACGAAGGCTAATGCCTAAGTACTAACATAAAGTGGGTGTCTTAAGTGTGGTGAGAGGGAGTTTGTTCACAAGGGACTTAAATTTTTGGAGATTGGGAGGAGAAGGAAAAACTTCTGCGGGCAGCAGATTTCATAGTCTTGACACTCTAGGGATGAAGGAACGAAGAAAGCGGAAGTTCGGAGCATCTCTAACTGAACTGTAAAAGCATGCATAAAAGTTGCACTACGTGTTGCTCTGTTGGAAGCTGCCAGAGAAGGAATTATACTAGCCAACTTTTCTGAGCAGAAACCGTGAAAATATCTATTGAAGAGCGACAGATCCCCTAAAGGCTTCCTTTTCTTGCCCACCGTCGAGGGCAAGAAGAGGAAGCCTTTCTGTAAGCGTGGGGTTATTAATAAAACGAACGGCTCTTCTTTTAATGGAGTCCAGAATGCTAAGTGCTACCCAGACATGAGATCAATATTCTAAAGAGGGTCTGATTTGGGATACATACAGATTGGAAGAAGAGAAATACTTTCTGCCTCGAAAGAGAAATCCAAGCTTTTTTGAAGCTGCCGAGGCTATGGATGTAATGTGTTTGTGCCAGTTGAGGTTATTCTCAAAAGTAACGCCGACAGTAGAACGATGCTGGCGGCGGCTTAACGGTGACTTACAGATTTACCCGGACTATTATTGCAATTATTATATATTACTATTCTTTTACTTCAAGTAGTTTAAATCTACCCCAATATAATCAAATCCGACCATTAACTGTACCTCTAATGCACACACTTCTAGAAAATATACTCCATCACCTGACAGTAAATCTAAATTATTCTCTCACAAACGTAATTTCTAAAACTTCGCTATCAAATTCTATGGAGCGGGTATAACATCATTTTATACTGTTAAATACCAAGTTAAACCGAGTCAATTGCTCCATATGCCTTTATTACGGAGTGGTTTTGTATGTCTAAATAGCGCACATTTACCCTAAATGATTTCGGAGTTTAAATTAAATTCTAACTTGTTTAAGGTAAGTTCATTTCGTTTTTATTTTAAATGCGTCTTTTCGTTACTTTCGAGCTTTGAAAATTCAGCTCTAAATCTAAACTTTTGTATTTTTTCAATAACACTAAAATCTTGGACTCTCTTTGTCTTTATTTGTTAATTGATACACCGTTTTCAAGTAATAACTCGTTATCACTTGAAAACAGTTAAAGATACAGTGCTTTCATTTCAAAACGAACCACCCTAAATATCTTTAAAAAAAACACTCACCAAAAAAACAAAGAAACACGTCGATTTAGATATACAGGGGGAAGTTTAATTTCGTATTTGATAAAATTTTATCGGTCACCTCCTAACCTCCAGTTAACCTCACTTTGATATGTCAAATGGCAACCCCCATAGTGTGACACATCATTGTAAGCGGCATGAAATTTGCTATCCAACAGTACTTAAAACTTTAAATCGATGGACGTAGAAGCGACTTAGAAGTAAAAATGTGTGTTAATTAGTTTATCGTGTTCAAATAATTTATTTTATCAAATGCTCAAAATGTGCCGTTATTGGCGAGACAAGCTTGTTTTGAAATTCCTCGCAGACTATTTTAGTGTCATTCATTCCAATTATTATTTTTGTGTTACCTGCTACAGCAAAACACTGCAATAGCACAAGTTTTAAGACGTTTAGGAACCAGTTAAATATTACTGTTAGGATTGTCATTTTGACATCGTTAGTTTAAAATTAAGAATCTTGATTTTAAAATGGTGTATACTCTAGCAGAGAGAATAGAAATAATTTTCCTATATGGGGCTGAAGATCGATGCGCGCGTAGAACCGCCATAGTATTCAATGAGAGGCATCAAAATAAAAACGTGGGCATAAATATGTAATGGAATTGGTGAGTAAGTTTGAAGAAACTGGATCTGTATGCAACAAAGAAAAGTACTAATGAAAGGGTTTTAGACGAAGCACGTCAGGTTGAGGTACTAGGACAGTTCGCAATAGATCCGACGTTGTCTATTCCAAAAGTTTCTAAGCTGACCAATATTTCTACGGGTTCCGGTGCACAAAATTTTGAAAAAGAATAAGTTTTTCCATACAAAATACAAATTCTTCATGAACTCAACGAAGACGATTATGATAGAAGAATAGAATTTTGCGAATCAATGTGAAGGATGACGAAGACCCTCATTTGATCAAAAATATCTGCTTTTCTGACGAAACACTTTCTTCTTAAATTGAATTCTTAATAGACATAACTGCAGATATTGGGATAATGAAAATCCGCACATATTTCAGGAAGGACATACTCAATTTCCAGAAGATCAACGTTTGGGCAGGGATTTATGGAAACGAAATTATCGGGCCATTCTTTCTGGAAGAAAATTTAACTGGGCAACTGTATCTGAACCTTTGGAAAATGCGATATACCCTTCTATCGTCCAATCTTTGGAAAATCAGGTGGATGAAAATGGTGCTATGGAACTCAGTGAAAATAATTTGCATTTGCAGAGGAGCCTCCCCACTATGCTTTAGCAGTTCGAGAGTGGCTCAATGAACAGTTTTCCCGGCACATGGATAGGCAGACAGGTGCCATGAATGGCCCGCACGGTCTCCAGACTTAACTCCCTCTAGACTTTTTCTCTGGGGTTATTTAAAAAGTAAAGTATACAAAACGCCACCTGCAAATATTCAAGAACTTAAATGTAGAATTACACTAGAATGCGAGGTATTACCAGACAAACTTTCGCCAACGTTCGCAAGAATTTCAAAACAGACTTTATTATTGTCTCCCTTTCCCATTTTGAGCATTTGATAAAATAAATTATTTGAACACGATAAACTAATTAAACACATTTTTACTTCTAAGTCCTTCTCGTCCATCGATTTTTAAAAATTTTTTTACTTTGGGTAGCAAAAATTTTTTTTTGAAAAACCCCTT